>JAGFNQ010009150.1:0-132247 GCA_024364735.1 Boesenbergia rotunda | reverse complement strand
ATTATCAGAACCAAGTTCGATCTAGTGCTTCTAGGACCAACATAGCTTAGCCTCCGATCGGAAGTGATAGGAGTCGTTGTGGACATTAAGTTAAAATAGGCTAATGGAAAATGCTAAGGCAAATAAAATAAGGTCCATGCATAAATTAAAGCATGGAAATCCAAACAACATAAGGAAAATGACTTAGCCAAAAGCTCCAAAAAAAATTTTACAACCCTCATAGGGCAAGACAAAGAGAAGTGAATAGTAGCGGGACTAGGCAAAATCTGGAAAGGCGCTATCAGGAAGGTTGTCCAGGGTCTTAGCCAATTTCATAGAGGTGGCAGGAAGGTCGGCTGGAATGTGACTACATCCTTCAGCTGTTTTGGCGCTCCATTCACCCTGTACTTGAACATCTGCAAGGTTCGTTGCCTAAGAAGTTGGTTGAAGTGTTCTGATCGGAGATATTCCACACGGTGGGCCTCTAATCGACCAAACTCTTTCACCTGGTAGGCCTCCGAAGCAACCTCGTAGGAAGTCAGCACTGTGCACAAGTTGGCAAATTCTTCAGCCTGGGCAGCCAGCTGTCCTTCTAGACCCTAGATGGTCACATCCTTAGGTACCAACTCCGCCTCCTTTTGTTAAATATAGAAAACTTTAGGGGGTTTTATGCATAAAAACCATTATAACCCTATTTTTTGCAATAACAACAAATAGGAGGGCCTTTTGCATAAGTTCCACACCTTATAACCCTATTCCCATTGTCGCATGATCACAAAGGAGTCAGTTCCTCCCTTTGCATGAGCGACCCGACAACAGCGGCGACGACTTCTCCTGCTTCGTCTGCTTCTTTCCGCACAGACGATCTCTTCTACGCCACGCAAACAAGGCGGCGCCAAGTTCCTTGTCTTCGTTTTCCCCCTCTCTCTCGGTTTCTGCCACCGACCCAAGCAAATGACGCTGACTCTACCTCAATCGAAGCAAAGGCGATCTCTCTGACACAACAAGGGTGAGAATCCAATAAAAGGTTACTTGATTTGGCTGTGTATCCCTTGGGTTGGCACGATATCGCAAGATTTAATTGGATTGTATGTTGTGGGCGTGGTTTAATGTATTAAGCTTGTGTTCATGGGTTTTAAGATGCTTGATGTATTAAGCTTGTTGTTAATAGATTTTAAGGTGTGAAATCGAATGTAGATTCGAAATGGGGCACGACAATGTGAGAGGTTGCCGACAGCAACATGAGAAAAAAAAAGTAGTCGGCAACATGAAAAAAAAACAAAACTGAGTTGTGCTCGAGGGCAACAGGATATATATATATATATATATATATATATATATATATATATATATATATATATATATGCTATTATTGGGTATTGAATCAATTACTCGGATTAGGTTTGGACTAGGTCTAACATGAACCTAATCTTGTAATCCTGGTAACTTGGAATAATTCGAGTTAAGAATTTAATTAGGATTATGATTAATTAAATGTAATGGAATAATTAGGATGTCCTAATTAATTAGGATAGTTCGTTTAGCTAAGTATCGTATATTATAATAACTAAACTTATGTCTTTTATTACAGGACCCTAATTGGATACAGATTGATTGGACGGGAGGTTCTTTCCAGTATTACACACGTTTTTTACGAGGCGGGTACCTTCTGACTTATCTCTGTAGATATTTCAGATTTCTATGTATAGTTCCCTGCATGGATAGTAGTAGGATTTATCTTTATTTGCCTCTTGGTTATCTTGCTTGGTACTTATTGCTTGGCCTTTGATATGCTTAAATTTATTTTCCATATAGTCTCTATGGTTGATATTCTGATTCTGGATAGTAGACATATTTGTCGATACTTAGCACTTTTGCATGCCTAGTAGGTTATTGGTATATCATGATTTATGATTCAGACCAGTGTATATTATTTGAGGTTATTTGATGGGTGTTAGCATCATGCACCATTTTTACATTATTGCATAACTGACGATCTCTGGGCTCCCTTGTGGTTGAGACGGATTGTTAGACATATCAGGATCTGCACACACTGCCACTCATGGGTTAGTGGTATTATCAGGAGGGTGTGTGCAGTTGCCCTGTCAAGGCTCCGCTCGGTCACTCACGGGTAGTGGTTCCACAGCGTGGTAGCAGACAAGGATCCCTCCTCTTTCTCGTGATACGAGGAGATGAGAGTGGTGCTCCCTCATATGATTTGAGGTGGGACGGGTGTGACCTCCGCCAGCATCCTGTCCACTCGGTCACTTAGGAGTAGTGACGGCAGAGTGCTTACAATTGTCATAGCCCTACCCACTCGACCTCACCCATGACGGGTGATGGTGGCTGACTGGCGTCAGGGGTGACCATGTCATTGCATCATGTGCACGATTGCATAATTTGCATTGTTTGTATTTGTTGCACTTGTTTGAGCTATGCTTGCTGCATCTGGATGACATATACATACAGGAGGGATTTACTTTGTTATTAGTTTATCGACCATTCAGGTTCAGGGACTTATGACCTACACACCCTAGGGGGGTGGGTAGATGTGGATATGTATATTTGCATATAGTCTACCGATCATGTATCCTGATTTTTCTTTTGAGACTGTATCAGTTTGCTTCCATACTGCTTTTATATGATCTTTTTATCACCATACATATCTATCTATTATATACCCGCGGAGTCCCCCTGGACTCATAATCGTTTGCTTGTTTTTGCTTTTCAGGATGACGCCACCAGAAGAGCCCAGTAGCCAGCCCCAGTCACGGTGACAGCGTAGTGTCTTTATTTTATTATTATTTTCTTTCAGTTATGGTTGAGTTGTTATTCTCATTTTAGATACATTGGTATATGTGTCATTCATTGTTTTGGTACTTTTCTGTATTTTGCATCGTCGGTCTGCCCAAAGGGCAAATTTGGAGTTTGTTTTTATAGTATAGACGTTGGTACATGTTTTTGATGATATGGATACTATTTATTTATTTATTTATGTCATAGTTGATCATATTTATGTGTGGAGGCCGTGGAGGCCATATTATGTATGTATTGTATGTAAGATTGTCCGCCGTACAGGGGAGGTGTTGTCCGATTTTCGTCGGATAAGCAGCCCCTCGGGGCGTGACACCTTTCCCGCTATAGCTGACTCATGCGCAAGAGTCATCTCCCGAAGTTTGTCAGAAAGGGCCTTGGCTTCTACCATATTCTTGTACAAATCAGATGGGTGCGCTTCCGCCTGATGGAGGTCGACTTCAAGTTGGACTCATTATGAAGGAGGAGGGTTGCTATATGCCCCTTCTCATGCTCGGCACAGGCTACCTTGGCCTTCCCCACCTCTAGCTCCTCCTTTGCTCAAACCAACTTGGAACACAGATGTTGAACCTCCTCTTGGGAGGTAGAGGTCCCTCATCGTCTGGTGGCAAAGTAGCCCAACTTAGAGCAACCTCTAAGCTGGCCACCCATCGTTCAGCCAATAGCCACAAGCGAGTAGTGTTGGTCAACGACTAGCCGACCCCTTGACAAGATACCTAGAACTGGAAAATAAAGACAGTAAGTAAAGGGAATAAAAAACATAAAGGGCGAATGGGAAACCAGAAAATACCCTGACTGCGTCTTTGGTAAAAATGTTTGCTAGGACAACGGGGCTTCGATCCAGGACGTGCACAAGGCCATCTTCCTAGGCAATGGACATAGACCCCTACAAACATATCACTTGTGGAGGGTCATTGGGAGTCAAACAATGATGGGAGGAGCAAGTTCGTGGGCACCCTAGGGCCCAAGCGAGCACATGCAAAGCTTGGGTCGGAAGGAGTTCACATGGGATGTGAGTCAGTCAGATGGTTCGGAGTTGCGTCGATCGGGAGGGACTCGCCGATAGGCTCGCCACTTGGGAGTTGGCTAGGGCCCAAGTCCGCCTAAAGAGGAGGAGCTGACTCCTCGATGATCACTGACTCTTGATTTGATGATACTACCTGGACTGAGGGAGTCTCCCGTCGGTGCCTATTACGCCAAAGCCTCAGGGAGAGGCTCCTCCACAACTTCAGCTAATTCCGAAGGGGCTACAGGCAGGGTACGTGATGGAGGGGGAGGCAACAATTCCTCGGTTCGGGGGCTACGCTGTCACCCGATGGCGCCAAGGAGCCAATCGGCGAAAGCTCTTGTTTTGCCAGCTCCGCAGTCGCTGTCGCAAAGTTTGGACTTCCACATAGTTCTTGCCGCAAAATGGAGAGAACAATTTCGTTAGACTCAAAATAAAGTTACAAAATATAGTCTTACCAAAAGTGTAGGGTAGCCCGGATGGAATGCAGCTCTGCCAAAATAAAAAAGTAAGCCTTCTTGTAGCAGAAGGTTGATGTCGATCTTCAGACTGGCCAATCTCTCATATGACAACTAGAAAAGCGATTCCGAGCAGAAGTTCAATATCGGCGATGGCTCAAGCAAGTCTTCTATCCAATCTGTCGGCTATGTAGGAGGAGAAACAGAGTTGATATAAACATAATGGGATTTCCATCTCTTATTCGAATGAGCTTTTTCAAAGAGGGCTGCTTTTATGCGAGCTTGGAAGAAAAAAGACTCCGGTTCATTTTTTTTGGGGTAGTAGAAGAAGTGGAAAATACGAGGGTTCAATAGAATGCGATATAGTGTATACAAAATAACGGTACCACATAGAATTCGAATGGAGTTAGGAGGTAGCTATGAAAGTGGGATTTGAAAATATCTACAGACCTCAGAAATGAAAGCGCGAACTAGAAAACGGAGGTCATCGATCAACTAATCTCTAAACAATGTAAAAAACTCTAACGGAGGGAGATAGGGTCAATTGAGGGTATGAGAAATGATTATCCTATGGTCATCAAGAATTTTGTATGTCATCCTAATGACATCAAAATCGCCTCCCCCGATGTCGGAGATGACGGAGGTGTACCAGAGGCTCGATACTGCCTGTGGGATTTCAAGTGCCATAGAAGAATGACAAAAATACAGAAATAGAAAGAGAAGAGCGGAGGGGAGAGTAGACTTACTAGAAAGGAAGAGAAGGAGAAGATCGCCAGTGAGAAAAAGGAGCGCCAAAGAAACATCGAGGAGTAAAGGAAACAGGGAAGGAAGCACGCACAGAGGTTTCGCAAGAAACCATACACCGCACCCTTTATATATAGTTCCCTTTCCGACGTGACCATTCGATGAGGATAAGGAAAAAGGCAGGATCAAATCTCCGTCGTAGATGTTCAACCAATTGATCAACATTTCGAATTCTCCCCTTGACATCGCCACTGCATGTTCTAGCACACATCTCTTTGAAAGGCAACCAGCCTAGTGGCGAATCGACATGTGGCAAGGAAGAGAGTAGCATTAAACGCTGGCGATTATTCTACAGCACATGCATGTCATTCCTCATTAATGACGCTTGACACGCGCCTTACCAATATAGGGGAAGCATCAATGATGTACAGATTACTAACATCGGTCGTGACAGTAGGCCAGACTTAGACTCAACTGGTCCAGTCAGTCGAACTTAACACATCCTTTGACTAAACTCGAAGGGAAGGCTTGTGATTCGAGGGAATATGGGACCTCTGGTCCACGTGGGAAGGTCATGGTCAACATCTGACATAGAGTAGCGGGAGTTGACTGACTATTGGCCGAAATTTAGGGTCAATTGGAGCCATAAGGAGTTAGCTGACTGGATCCCATAAAAGCCAGAGTGTCCGATTGGATTCGTTGATCAAATGAGATTGTCCGGTGGGACATGCCGCTTGGCAACGTTTCGTGAGCCATTCGGCAGCACTGTGCATCCCCAGGCATCATCATCATAACTATGGACCGACACCGCTTGCACCCACTTGAGATGCGGCCGATCAAATACATTAGCAGTTGGGCTAGGTCTAATCGGTGATGCCGACCTACCCTTGGAGGGACGGATAGCGGGGCTAAACGCTCATTGACTAAACTCAAAAAGGAGTGTGAAGCAAGCCCCTTTTCACTGAGTAGACCTTACTTCTAGGTCGGGCCCTTACTACGGTCTCTCTTTCACTTATAACTAAGCCCAGGAGCCCAAAAGCATATAAATCCAAACAAATCTTTGATAAGACATCTATTTAAAGCCCCACCATCATTAACCTGCTACAAGAATATTCTCAGCGGATGACCTTCGCTTAGAACGCTACTAGTACAATTCATCTTTTATAGGAAATCTAATAAATTGATAGTCACGTTACGGTTGATGTAGCACCTTAATAGTGGAGGATTACAGGTGATGTTACATATATAAAGGGGGCCTCTCCTCTAGGGGTGCTTCTAATGTTTCTTTTGAGTATTTTGATTTTGTAGTTCATGGCGATAGTAGTCTCTTCATGGTTAATATTTTCACCGCATATGCATTGCAACTCTCAGTCAGGATCTAGTTGGACATCTATTATTTGGGATCGGTGATCTCCACCTTCATCGCTTTCTAGCTAGCCTTCATTTTATTATAGTTCATTAAGGTAATCCACCTCGACAGTCATTTTCCACTTCATCATTAATTACCAAGAGATAATTAGACATCTCTACATAATCATTCAGCAAGCATATAATATAGAGATTTATAGTTAATATTATAGTAATTTGCTTTAAGAAATCAGTATTTAATGTACAAATAATTTTAGTTTTGATGATCTTTTGGTAGCTAAGCTCCTCTCTACAAATTGCAAAAATATTTGGCATTTTTTTTTTCATTCGATGGATTACTTGTAATTTGTTCTAGGTAAAAAAAAAAAAAATCGGCTCCTTAGTTCAAAAATTCATAATTAAAAGTAAAAAAATTCTTTAACTCAGACAATGGAATCTTCAAGTCATTTACTAATCAACGGTCATTACTAGATTATTTTAAAAAAACTCTAAATCTTTTCATCCTTTATTATTATTATTATTATTATTTTGACAATTGCTTTCTACTTTTAATTTCAGGATACAATCATGAAAAAAAAAATCCATATGTTTTTCTTAATAGAATATTGTGTTTTTTCCTAACCGCATGAATTTTAGAAAACCAAATAAGAACTCGAAGAGAAAACATAATATATATAAGCATGGATCTATTGTTTCATCGAATCATGACATAACATAAATAAAAAAGCATAAACCGAAAGATAGAGAACCTGATTGATTAGCCATCGTCTTTGTCATGGCGTCTTCAGCTTGATCCCCGTAGAAGAAAATGTAGCGGAAAGAAGGAGAATCTTCCAAGGGGCTTAGAGTTGACGGCACCATAATGTTTCTTGTCAATGGGGAACAAGAAATTAGATCAAGATAATCACTAACCCCTTGGGGACCTCCCCTTTATATAGAAATCCAATCTGTTATCAGCCCATAGATAATAACAGATTGGTCTAAAAGGTTCTATACATTGAACCCGCATCCAATAATCCGAAACCCAATAAACATAAATTAGATCACTTTAAGGACTCAGATTGTATTTACATGTGCAACTTACAAATAAACTCACCTAATAGGGATAATAATAATATCCAACAATCTCCCACTTGGGCTATATGTGAGTTGTATCGTAAATACAAGCAAAACTTTAGTTGATATCAAACTTTATGGGTACAAGATACCCCTATAAACAATCTGGTCCATTAACTTCATTGGTATAGGACTAAAGAGGTCATAGCTACTGTATATGATCGTAACAAGCCCCAACAGTAATCACAATACCAATGTCATTAACGACATAGATCAAGATGCGGATGTATAGAGTAGAAATTACATGAAATGTGATCAGTACATGTCAATTTCCAACTGGTCCAAAGCGACTCAAAAGAGTCTGATCATATTTGCAAATACCTTATGCTAAACTGCAACAGCAAATCATGATCCAAACTTTATGATTCCAAAAGGAATCTGTATCATATTTACAAACACCAAATGCTAAACAGCAGTAGTAAATCATGATATCGTATTCAGAGTGTCAAACAAACATATGAATCCCCATTAATATTTTGAACCTGAAGTACGTACAATAATCAAAATAAAATGTTTGTCTTTATTAACATAGAGCAATAAAATAAATACAGACTCCCACTAGATGAGTTCTTCTTCCATAAGAAGAACTCCATATCCACAACATGCGCATGAAACACCTTGGGCACCAAGCCTTTGGTGAGTGGATCGGCCAACATGGAATCTGTGCAGATGTGCTCTACCATAATCTGGCGACTCTGAACTCTCTCTTTAACCGCTAGAAACTTAATGTCGATGTGCTTGGACTTCGACGAACTGCGGTTGTTCTTGGCATAAAGTTCTGCAGCTTTATTATCACAGTAGATCCTCAGTGGCCTGTCAATGCCATCAACGATATGCAATGCTGTGATGAAGTTCCGCAGCCAAATCCCGTGATTGGATGCTTCATAGTATGCTACCAATTCTGCCTCCATAGTAGAAGTAGCTACTAGCGTCTGCTTGACGCTCTTCCAAGATATAGCCCCTCCAGCAAGCATGAAGATATAGCCTGAAGTGGACCTCCTGCTATCTAAGCATCCAGCAAAATCAGAGTCTGAATAACCAATCACCTCCAGATGATCTGACCTTCGATACGTGAGCATGTGTCTTTTAGTTCTTTGCAAATACCGCATCACTCCTTTAATTGCTTTCCAGTGCAACGGTCCTGGGTTATTAACATATCTGCCTAACATCTCAACTACAAATGCAATATATGGTCGAGTGTAAACTTGTGCATACATGAGACTTCCCACTGCTGATGCATATGGGAATTGTTCCATCTCTTTTATTTCAAGTTCAAGTCGTGGGCACTGCTGCAAACTGAACTTGTCACCTCTTGACACAGGTGTGTCACCAGGTGTACAGTTTTGCATGTCATACCTTATAAGCACCTTTTCAATATAGGCTTGTTGTGAAAGTCCAAGAATGTCTCTTGATCGATCACGACAGATCTGAATGCCTAGAACAAAAGATGCTTCACCAAGATCTTTCATTTCAAATTTACCAGATAGAAATAACTTGGTTTCATGCAGTAGACCCTTATTATTACTCGCAAGCAATATGTCATCCACGTACAAAACAAGTATAACAAACTTGCTCCCACTGAACTTGACATATATGCACTGATCAACGGGGTTCTCTTTAAATCCAAATGAGGTAACCACTTGATCAAATTTCCGGTACCATTGACGGGACGCCTGCTTTAAACCATAAATGGACTTCTTTAATCTACATACTAGGTGCTTTGAGTCTGAGGACTTAAAGTTCTCCGGTTATAGACTCCTTTATGTCTCCATTGAAGAATGCAGTCTTTACGTCCATTTGATGTAGCTCCAAATCAAAATGAGCTACAAGTGCCATGATTACCCTAAGGGAGTCTTTCGTCGACACAGATGAGAAAGTCTCCTTATAATCAATGTCTTCCTTTTGAGTGAATCCCTTGGCAACAAGACGAGCCTTATACTTTTCGATATTGCCCTTCGAATCTCGTTTGGTTTTAAATATCCATTTACAACCAACGGGTTTTGAACCTTCAGGCAATTCGATAAGTTCCCAAACGTCATTGTCTGTCATAGACTTTAACTCTTCTTGCATGGAGTTAATCCACCTTTTAGGGTTAGAGCATTGTTTGACTTCTTGGAAATATGTAGGATCTCTTTCCAACCCTATATCAAACTCATGCTCTTGGAGATAAACATAATCACGAGAATTCGTGCTTCTCCATTCCCTTGTGGATCGCCTTAAGGGCACTTATGTTTGAGGCGGTTGAGGTACTTGCACATCAATATGAGGCAATACTTCAATTTCAGTGGTAGGCTCCTCCAATTGCATTGGAGATGTCATAGGAATATCTTGGTTCACTACGCTTACTGGATGTGCAATATCCATAATGTGTGGTATGGTCACCATATCACTACTGATTGCACTAATAGTGACCATAGGAGGATTGCCAAAGCTTTCCTTAAAAGATACTTCCCTGATTTTATCGCTTCCACCGTCCTCAATAAACTTGGCATTTCCTGTTTCGAAGAAGGATCTATTAGATGGATTATAAAATTTATACCCCTTTGATCTCTCAGAGTAACCTACAAAATTGCAGCTAACAGTTCTTGAGTCCAGTTTCTTTCCATTAGGCTTGTGAGGCCTAGCCTCAGCTGGACAACCCCAGATGTGTAAATGCCTAATGCTAGACTTTCTACCCGTCCACATCTCGAATGGGGTTTTAGTTACTGTCTTACTAGATACTCTATTGAAAAGGTAAACTGCAGTCTTGAGTGCCTCACCCCACAAAGACTCCGGTAGAGAAGTGAAAGTCATCATACTTCTCACCATGTCTTTTAGGGTCTGATTGTGACGCTCAACTACACCATTCTGATTGGGTGTACAAGACATGGTATAATGAGGCACAATCCCACACTCAGCAAGGTAATTTGCAAAAGGTCCTGGACGTTGTTCACCTGATCCATCGTATCAATCGTAATATTCCCCTCCACGGTCAGATCGAACGACTTTAATTTTCTTACCTAGTTGAAGTTCAACTTCGGCTTTGAAAATTTTGAACATGTCCAAAGATTGCGACTTCTCATGAATAAGGTACAGATAACCAAATCTAGAATAGTCGTCTATGAAGCTAATAAAATATGTGTGTCCATTCCAAGATGCCTTAGGGAATGATCCACAAATATTCGTATGTATTAGCTCCAAAACATCACTACAACGGCTAGCCCCTTTGTTCCTTTTGTTAGTTGTCTTCCCCTTAACACACTCTATGCAGACATCAAAGTCTGACATGTCAAGGGAATCAAGAATTTCATGTGACATTAATCTTTCTAAGCGTTGTTTGGATATATGTCCTAAACGCCTATGCCACAACATAGAAGAATTCTCGTTGGTCAATTTACGTTTCGTACATACACTATGCATTATTATGTTGTCAATCGTAGGAGTAAAGGTGTTTAATTTATAAAGCTTATCAACCAAGGAATCATTACAAATCAAAATTGAATTATAGAAAATACTAAACATTTCATTTCCAAATGAACAAGAATAACCTGATTTGTCCAAACAAGAAATTGAAATTAAGTTTCGTCTGAAAGACGGTACAATGAATGTATTCTCCAAATCCAAATAAACATCAGTTCCTAAATAAAGCCTAAAAACACCAATAGCCTCTACTGCAGCCTTTTTTCCATTCCCCGTATAGATGTATCTTTCACCATCAAGTGGAAGTCGGCTCCTGACACAACCCTGCATAGTGACACTTATTTGAGTAGTAGCACCAGTATATATCCACCAAGTGTCAATGAGTATAATAACTAAATTGACTTCTGAACTAACAAGGTTGAGAAGTTTACCCTTCTTTACACGCCAGTTGGCGTACTTGAGGCAGTCTTTCTTCATATGACCTTTCTTCTTGCAAAAGTAACAAGTGGATTCCTTATCCTGCTTCTTTTGCTCCTTATGGTCATTGTCTCCAGAATCTGCAGTTTGCTTTCCCTTACCTTTGTTATTGATCCTCTTTCGCTTCTTGCTCGCATTTTGAGAACCAGATGCTAAGTGAGCACTTTCAGATGTCTCAATCTTCAGTCTTCCCTCCTCTTGCACGCATTGAGCAATAAGCTTATTCAATGTCCACTTTTCCTTTTGAGTATTATACGATATCTTAAAAGGAGTGAACCGTGCAGCCAGAGACATCAAGACGAAATGCACTAACATACTCTCAGACATATCGAGTTTTAGTGCTTTTAAACTTGTCGCTCTATTGGACATCTCCATAATGTACTCCCTTATGTTTCTTTTACCACTGTACTGCATGGTTACCAATTTCGTAAGAAGTGTGGTAGTCTCGAACTTTTCATTTGAGGTGAATCGGTCTGCCAGTTGGTTAAGGAACCTCCTAGCATCTTCACTCTCTGTTATTGAGCTCTTATAGCTCTTTATTTGTGCCGGTATGGAAAGTTTCATGATGCTTAGACTCATGCGATTTGATTTCTCCCACAGCTGAAATTCAGCCCTCTACTCTATAGTGCTAGCACTGGTCAAAGGTGCGGGACGATCATTCCTTAATGCATAGTCCAAGTCCATGCAGCCTAAGACTACGATCACGTATTCTTTTCATTCAGCAAAATTCAAACCAATTAATGTTGGAATGGTATTAATGTTGGCAGTTACAGATTGCACTGAAATAAAAAAAAAAGAAAAAATTTATTTAAGCTCACGATTAACTAAAGCCAAGAACATATATATAATAAAATTATGCAAATAAATAAAATTTTAAATGCATATAAATGGGCTCCTTATGAGATATCATATACAATATTGCATTTTAATGTGTAGATTAAAATATAATTTGTTAGCGGTACTCTCTGATATAACTCAACCTTTAATTGGCCACACAATGTGTTTTCCTTTGGGTCGACCCATTGTGTGCATAATATGAAACTTTATATGAGTTATATCTTGGTCCATAGCTTACAACAACTTTAATCTGCCACGCAATATGTCTTCCTTTGGGCCGACATATTTTGTACATGATCAAAATAAAATAAAATATGTTCAATAATTGTAAACTATCTTGAACATATATCTGACATAAAAGCAACCTTCCTTAGGCCGATTGCTCTAAGTATAGATATACGTCTACCAACACAAAATACACTAAACCGACCTAAGGTGCCTTCTTTCGGGCCGACACTATAGTTCAATTTAGTAGCACGTTGTGTAGATAGACCCAAGAAAATTCTAGATATTTAATCGAACAGATAATTTTTTTTTATTAGTCTTGACACCTCAAAATTAAGCTCACTAATCGATTGACACTATATGGTAATCAAATGGTATAATCCAATTGATTATCTCAATCGATCTAAAAGCTTAATATATACGACTATATCATATATAGAACCCTCCTTTAAAAATTAGAGTTTCTTTATGGTTCTATAATTAAATAATATTATTTAATCTCTTCATCAAGAAAAAATATTTGATGCATTAGCCTTTTATATATATAAAATTCACTTTACTGTTTCTACGAAACAGTTTTTTTCGACA
The DNA here is from genome assembly GCA_024364735.1 of Boesenbergia rotunda. Classification (NCBI taxonomy): domain Eukaryota; kingdom Viridiplantae; phylum Streptophyta; class Magnoliopsida; order Zingiberales; family Zingiberaceae; genus Boesenbergia; species Boesenbergia rotunda. The sequence goes on along the minus strand of JAGFNQ010009150.1, from coordinate 119,236 downwards.
TGAAAAAACAAAATATTTCACATGAAAGAAATTTTCATCAATAAAAAAAATTAATCGATATAATTCCTAATTCATCTTATCACAAATTTAAGACGATAATCGATTAAAATAAATTTGTACAATCAAGTAAATCAAATTTATTCTGTTCATAATTTTAAACTTGATAATCGATTGATTGACCAAGCTAATCGATTAAACCATCACAATTTAATCTAAAAAAAATTAGGTTAAACATGATGGTTCTTCCGTCGTTTTCATATTTTTTCACATAAAATATGAAAAAACATAGAAAACAAGTCTATCCTAGAATTTTCTTTTACATGATTTTCGACGATAAAAATTGTATTATACTAGGAAAACTTAATCTAGCATACATACAATAAATCGACAAAAAAAATTTAAACTTTATTACCATAAAAGACGATGAAACAAAGTCAAGGCTCTGATACCAATTGATAGAACATTGTGTTTTCTCCTAACCGCATGAATTCTAGAAAACCAAATAAGAACTCGAAGAGAAAACATAATATATATAAGCATGAATCTATTGTTTCATCGAATCATGACATAACATAAATAAAAGGCATAAACCGAAAAACAAAAAACTTGATTGATTAGTCATCGTCTTTATCGTGGCGTCTTCGGCTTGATCCCTGTGAAAGAAAATGCAGCGAAAAGAAGGAGAATCTTCCAAGGGGCTTAGGGTTGATGGCACCATAATGTTTCTTGTCAATGGGGAACAAGAAATTAGGTCAAGATAATCCCTAAACCCTTGGGAACCTCCCTTTTATATAGAAATCTAATCTGTTATCAGCCCATAGATAATAACAGATTGGTCTAAAGGGTTCTATATATTGAACCCGCATCCAATAATCCGAAACCCAATAAACATAAGTTAGATCACTTTTAGGGCTCAGATTGTATTTACATGTGCAACTTACAAATAAACCCACCTAGTAGGGATAATAATAATATCCAACATTTCTTATTCCTAGGTACCCCTAATTCATAAGTTCCAATCCCCCTTTTGTGAATAGGGATGTAATCGAACCGAGCCGAGCCGAATACCTGAGAGTTTGAGTTTGGTTCGTTTATTATCGAGCCGAGCTCGAGCTTAATTTATCGAATACAGTGATGACTCGCGAGCATATTCGAGCCTAATCGAGCCCTAAACGAACTTACCAAATATAAATTATTAATTAAATTATTCATCAATTTATTGAAAAAAATATATTATATATTCTAAAAAATATAAAATATTTACTAAAATCTATGATTTTATTCATACAAATGAGCTTTATTGGATATTTTATATTTATTAAATGTAAAAGTGTCAAAATTATATATTTAATGTTAAATATTAATTTTATATTTTACGAACTAGCTCACGAGCTTATTAACGAGCCTGTTCACGAGCTAACGAGCCGAATACTGCCGAGTTTGAGTTTGGTTCGTTAATATTAACGAGCTTTATTAAACGAGCTCGAACGTGCTTCTTTCGAATCGAGCTCCGAATAGTTCACGAGCGACTTTATTCATTTACAGCCCTATTTGTGAATGATACGATTTTTTTGTTTTTGTAAAATGTATGTTTTAGTTATATAGTAACTCCTATATATGTTCCTTATAATTATATAAATATTTCAACACTCAATTAATTCAGTTAAAGCAATTAATAAAGATGATTAGGATTATTGGGTGTCCCTCGAGCTCATCCCAAGTGAAGCAAAAAAAAAAAAAAAAGGTGAAATCGTCACCTTAGCGGCCTCTTGATCCCGGCCTCATAGGTTTTTAGAAGAAGACAAATCATGGTTATCACTGGTGTGGTGAGGTGCCTGGGGTCAAGGGAATTAATGCTAGCAGACCAGGGTTTCATCCTCGTACGCAACTGGCAACCCTCGAACCTGTGACCCCAAACAAATGGCCAGACGCCTTATCATCCGATCCAGCCCGTGGGGGCAAGCTCATCCCAAGTGAAGCTCAAGTGGCTAATGGATAAGGGGTGAGAAAAATGTTTTTTTCCGAAGGATGTGTTCCTTAAAAATTAATCTCTGCCATATTATAATAAGAGTAATGATTGGGACAGTGAATTTGGGACAGTGAATGAGACAGTGAATGACGTGCAATTAATGTGTACACGTCCGATCGCCGATCGGACACTTTCTAACTAACTAATTGGACATATCTGTGTTGACAAAAAAAAAATTTATATCTCTAACTTATTTATTAAGTATCTGAAAATACTATTAAAATAGATTTTAATTAAATTTTAATATCAAATATATAATTAGGTACTAATAATCATCCATCAAGCACAAAAATTTACATTTGATTTAATAATAATATAAACAAGTTAAATTAATTTTAATTGAACAAAATATATTATCTAATTTTTAAAATTGTTCTAAGTAAAGAAGATATATGTCTATTTTAAAAAATGATATGTGCAAGTTTTTTATTTTTTTTTGGAGAAAAAAAAAATAAAATATGCGTTTTTATAAGAAATTCCCTTTTGCATTTTCTAATAAAAAAATAATTAATGAGATTTTTTCAACTTCGAATGATCCGTCCGGCCTCACGGAAATTTCCCACTAGCCGCCAAGGTAAATCAGGAAGTGTTCGTGATGGGCAGTCTAGAAGTCTAGCGTCTCAGGGTTCGCGCCTCATTTAGAGAAGAATTTTTTATAAATACGCCATAGATGGGGATCAAACCGTAGAGATCTAGAATAACGACTAGTCATCCTACCGCTGCACCATAATCCCGGAAACAAATTGTCTAATAAGTAGTTTGTGAAAATAGATTAAATAATTATTAACATGAAATTAAAAGTTCGACAAAATTAAGCCCCAATAAGTCTTGTTGGGTGACAAAATCATATATAAAGGGGGGACATGAAAAATATCAAGATTTGTAGGAGATCTTGGGTCGATTTCGCAATCACTCGATCGTAATCGTCGGGAATCGCCGCCCGGAGTTCATTCCACTAAATTGCCGCCTCTGCCGCGCCGCCAGCAGCTCTCCTCACTCGTCCGCCCCACGTCACCTCTCCGCCTGCCTCCGCCGCGGCTGACCTTCGGCGGAGCTCGTCCAGCTGCGCGTCCCAGTTTCCGAACGCCGTGGCTACGCCCTCACGCCGCCGAGCGCGGCCCTCGCGGAAGGCCGGGGCGCCCGCGACGGCCGCGGCCCAGCGGTCGCCGGAGAGGGCGATGTCGTAGTCGCGACGACGGGAAGGGTCGGACAGCACCTCGAAGGCCTCCCGCACCTCCATGAAGCGCTCCGCGTAGCGGCGCTCCTCTCCAGCGGATCGGCACGCGTCGGGGTGCCACCGCAGGGCCAGCCGCCGGTACGCCGCGCGGATCTCTTGCGCCCCGGCGGTGTGTGACACCGAGAGCAGGCCGTACATGGTGGTCGGATCCGAAGAGGCCACCGCGGCGGCGGAGTAACTGAATCGAGGAGCTCTTCTGGTGCTGCAGGGAACAGGGGAGAAGGTGGATTTTTTGCACGCCGGAGAAGCAGCGGAGACAGCCAAAATCGCAGCCATTTTCAAGTAAAAATTTATTTCTGTCGTAGAGGAGGAGAATTAATTACATGAATGGAGAAAAAATTGCAGAGATGAAATGCATATTTATAGAGCTTCCAGGAATTCCTGTGAATTGGAATTGAAAACAATTATGCCATGATTTTGTTTCAAAGGCTACACACATAGAAAATAGCGACTGAAAGAGAAAGGCTTGTAGAACGGGAATTTAACCGAGGGCGTGCGCAGGTTGAGAAATTTTTAAACCTTTCCCTTTCGTGAATGTTAGAAACTCACGTGACCTAAAATGAACACAATTTAAGCTCTCTAAATGGATCAATAGATTTTAGCCGAAACCACTATATACTTAAATTATTTAGATTTTTATAAATTTGCATCTATTTGATAAGATTAAAAAATATTATGGGCTAAATATGAAGAGATTAGGTCTAATTTGATTATGATATAATTCTACATCAGGTAAACTATGGTCTTAATCTCGAAGAACATACCAATAATTCTAAAATATTTCAGAATTATTACTTAATATGCGCTTAAAACAATCTCTACTCTTATACATTTATTAGATTAAATGTCATTGTTAGTATGGAATGGCTGATCAGTTGAGCCAAGTGCAAGTTGATTAGTGCAACTTCATAAACTTTTTCCTCCAAAACAAACTAATAAAAAATTAGGAAACTCAACCCATTTCCTAAGTCCCCCAAAGTAGTAGTAACATATATAGTCATCAACTTAAATTATTCATTATTACCACGTTGCAATAAACTATGGAATTGAAGAGGCTTGTTTTATAAACAATATCCTGCCGCTGGGCAGTCAATTACTAAGAAAGTTTGGAAAATTTAGTTGTATTTGCGTCCTTTACTTCTTTTTTTCTAAAAAAAATCTTTTAAAATTGCTCACGTTTTCAACTGTATATGTGCCTTCGAAGATTTTAAATTAATTATTATAATCTCCCTTCCACAACACAAGGACATTACAAAAAAGTCATTTGTATTAAAATAATTGAGGATAAAATCGTTATAATTTTAAAATTATAAACTCCATTTTGATAATTTAAGATTTCTATTAAGCATTTAGGAAAAAAGTGATTGGTGAAAGGGGATGATAATCCAATTTCATGTTAATTTTTAAACCGCAAGTTAACTTTCAAATGGCTTATAAATTTAGAATTGGAGGTTTTAATTATCATTAGTTTCTAAATATTAACTAATTGATTTATTAAATTAATTATCTATTAGTAATAAAAAATATTTTTAAATAGGGGTGGCTGTGGTTCGTATTATTTAAAAACAAAATATTAAAAAGCAAAATCAATAACGATGACTAAGCTAATAACTGAAAATTTAAATTCAGCCATACTTATAAATAGGTTCAATATCCATTAAATTTAACATCAAATAAATTCATAGTTTTAATATAAGTTGAATAAAGTAAAGTCTAAGCGTAGTTATAAATTTCATTATTATTGATTTATTTTACTACTTCTAAAAGATCTCATATAAAACACCAAAAGAACTATTAATAATAATTAAACCATCTTTAGATAAATGATAGCAGATTACTAGTTTATTTTTCGCAATTATATATTTATAAATTTTCCGAAAACATATTTAGGCTGCGTTTGGTAGGGGGTAATTCATTACATTACAAGTTGGATTCCCTTGTTTGTAATAATTTTAAAATTGTAATGTAATGGAATATCGATTACAAAAGTAGTTCAAGATTTGTAATCTCAATTACAAAACTAAAATCATGTAATCCGATCACATTCTTTACCCTCTATTCCCGAAACTTATCGACAGAACCCTCCGCGGCCATGGCCTCGCCAGTCGGCCGGCCGGCGGCGGTCGCCGCCCGCCGGCCGGCCGGCCGACGGCGGTCGCCGCCCGCCGGCCGGCCGGCCGACGGCGGCGGTTGTCGATCTCCGGGCGGCCGGCCGACGGCGGTCGTCGGCAGAGCCGGTCCTTACTGTTTAAAGGCCCTGGGCGAAATTGTAAATTATGCCCCAATTTATGACCAATATCATTCAAAATGTAAAACGTGTTTACGAAAAAAATATCACTTAAATGCTTAACAAAAAATAATAATGACTGAGAAAAAATATTAACTCGAGAATGTAAAGAAATGCAGAGTAATATAACAAAAAATTCTAACACCAAACTAGGAAATAATAAAGAAATACAATCTAATTAGCTTACCTCTATAATTCAAGTGATATTATTAATTTTAATTTTGAAAAACAAATTTGCTCTTTCGGAATCCAAATACAAGAACAATAGATACATACACTTGCTCAACTCCTCACTTCATTATAATTCAGTATGACAGTCAAATGTTTAGCAAGCAACTCAAAATATAATCAAAATTCAGGTATAAAGGAAACAATCAAACTTGTAAAGGTTACTTCAACTTCATCCAAGCCAGAAATCATTATCAATTTACCATGTTATAACGATCTATTCATTCTCTAGCTCTGATCATAACATTTTACATAAATTATAACTCAGATAAAATGCTCAATGAAAAATAAAAGAGCAGATTAGTTATACAAAAATTACAGTTATAAATAAAAGAAATAAGTTCTAAATTTTATTCATCTATAGTGCTCCCACTTAGCAGCTAAAAATGAAAATTGGTAGCATAAAATTAAAAAAATCACAGCAAGCTGGGCTCTGCGTAAAAATTGATACCAAAAATTGGTAGCATAAAATTAAAAAAATCACAGCAAGCTTGACTCAGCAAAAATTGATACCAAAAAAATCACAGCATAAAAATTGGTTCCATAAAATCCATCCCATGTTTTGATGTTCACTCATACAACAAAAGGTTGGACAAGGTAAAGGATAAATTGTAAATTGTTGATTCAGATTTCAATTTCTGCAATGGATGTATAAGATCTAAGATATTAACAATTTTTGGGCTACGCCCTTAAAGGAGGGAAAAGGAGGACCTTTAGAGTGAGGGGCTATGCTTGGTTGTGGCCTCCGGCGCGGCGAAGCTTCTCGAAGGTGTAGCTGTGGAGGCAATGGTGGGCAGCGAAATCTTCTCAAAGGTTGGCTCTGCTTGGCTTCGGACTCCGACGAGAGAGAAGGAAGAGCGGCGGCGAAATCTTTTCGCCGTAGCCCTAGCAGGTTAGCACGCGAGTCGGGGGGTAGTTGAGGGAAAAAGACGGTAGGGGCGGTGGTGGCAATGGTGGGCAGCGATGCGCGAGGCCACCGGTGAGATGTGGCTTCGGGGTCCGGCAAGAGAGAGAGAGGAGGATGAGCGGCGGCGAAAAGGTTTCGCCGTAGCCCTAGCACGTAGAGTCGGGAGGAGGGAACGGAGAGTCGGGAGGAGGGATGCGCAGGAAAAGTTAGGTTTTTTTTAATTAATAACACTAAGTAAACGAAGAAAAAAAAAAGCGCAAACGCGAAAACGCGTCGCGACGCGCACAGGCGCGCTATTTGATCCTAGAGATCATCTATATATATATATATATATATATATATATATATATATATATATATATATATATATATATATATATATATATATATATATAATTGGGCCCCAGGTTTTTTTTTGGGCCCTGGGCAGGCGCCCTGCTTGCCCTGGCCCAGGGCCGACCCTGGTCGTCGGTCACCAGCCGACCGACGGCGGTTGTTGGTCGCCAACCGTAATCGTCGGTTGTCGTTGTCGGTCATCAGCCGTCAATCTTTGATTACATTATAGGATGGATTACCCCTCACCAAACGCAGTCTATGATTATCAAAAATTATATAAAACTCGTTACCAAATATAGTAATGTAATATTAATTACATTACATTATATTACAAACTTGATTACATTATAGACTCGATTATATTATTCACTACTAAACGCAACCTTATAGAATCACAGGATGAGAAATTGGCCGCGGCATGAGTCGGCGCCTCGGCAGTTTGCCGCTGTTTTGAGTCGGCTCCTCGGTAGATTCATCAAAATCCAGCTCACTTTCCGCGGTCGGCGCCTTGGTGCATTCACCAAAATCCAACTCGTCACGGCGACAGCTCGTCATAGATTAGATCGTTAGGTGAGGAAGCGTGTTGGATATGGAAAGTAGATATTCAATATTCTCAGAAGCGACTCGTGTAATTGTTCGCAAAAGTAAGAGACAGCTTTAGTTTCGTTCACAAACCGCGGTGGTTTAACTGTTTCGATGTAAAAGTCGATCCTAATTAACAAATGAAGCATTCTTCAAGCTCACGATGCGCCATATTTTCTTCTCTCTTCATCCATCTCTTTTATTGTCATTGTTTTTTTCTGAATAAATTAGTGGGTTTTGATAAAGAGTATCAGATTGAAGTCACCATCACGCTGTTCTCCCCCTTTTCCCTTCTTCCACCTCGTGATTTAAATCTCTATAAATCTCCATGGCGTCTCTGAAACCATTTCATCATCCAAATTCCAGACGACAATATTAATGTAGTTCTTCTAGCTTCGCAAAAATGGCAGCTTTAGCTCTTTCATGTCCCTCTAATTCCTTGTACAGATATTCCTTCTCTCCAATCCCCACCAAAACAGCACCCACTCCTCGATTTTGTTGGTGTGGTAGTTAGTTTTGATGTGATAAACCAAGTTAAATTATGTCCTATTAATTATTGATCCCTCTGTCTAAGTGTGTAGGAACTTAGGAGCAGAGGAAGTCGAACGTAAGACGCAGTGAATGAAAAGGATTGTATGGAAAAGTGAGACGACGGGCTCGGTGCATCCGAGTGATGCGAAAGCTGCGGAAAAGTATACCGGTGGAGCGAGAAGGACGTGCGCGCCGTCCGAGGGACGAGAAGCCGGAAGGAAGGACGCTTGAGGGGAGAAAGGCCGGAGTCGAGATTGGATAAGCCTAACTCCGATTGGTCAGAAATCACCCAAAGAAGACCCGCTGAAATTTGGTTAGTGAGCTGCTAACCAAAGGGTTCTCGGACGCACGTATGGATACGGGCGCACGGGATCTCGGGCGCCTGAGCACTCGGGTGCCCCTGTGCATACAGGCTCTCGAGAGTCCATGGTTATCAGCCAATCTACCGTTTGCGACCGTTGCGTACCGGATAACATCCAGGCCACATGTCAGGTGCCTTGGAGCACTCAGGCGACCCAGTACTGCACGTCAGCAAATGGATAAGTTTGATCGGGGCTATAAATAGGCCCCTAGAGCTCAATTTCAATTAATCCATCAACTACATATAATTCATTTCTTAGTTTTCTTCTGTCTTATGCTTCAATGTCTGTAAAAGACTTCTCCGCCAGAAGGAGATTTTAATAGTGAGCTTCAGTCATCTTGGATTAGCAACCACCTAGGTTGTAACCAAGTAAATTTCTGTGTCTGAGTTTTTTACTTGTTTAATTTGTTTATGTTTGTTTTAACTAATTATTGTAATTAATCTGAATTTTTATAAGACCGCACAAAAGATTTAGTTTTATTTTACAGCAGCAATCCACCTCGGCCCGACACATGGTATCAGAGCTAGGACGCCACAGAAGGACTAACCGCCAACTGCAGCAAATTCTAAAGAATGGTTAGACCAGTGATCTACCCTCCGAAGTTTGAGAGGGAGCACGTAGCATGGAAAAGAAAAATGAAGGTATTTTTTACTATTGATTACGAATTATTACTGAAAAATGATTTTTTGGCTCCGAAAGATAACATAGGAAAAATCAAGAAACCGGACTCCTGGAACAAAAATGAGCAAGTTGATGCAATAGCAAACGGAAAGGCGGAAATCCATTTGCTGACCGTTCTCCCCCAACAAGATGTCAATCGAATCGGAAAGTATGACTTGACAAAGGAACTTTGGGAAAAGTTCCTAGAATTGCACGAAGGCACCTTGGTGGAGAAACTGACATGACGAGACATCCTACGAAGCCATCTTACCAACCTCCAAATGGAAGACGGACAGTCAGTTGCTCAACTGAACGCCAAGGTAAAAGAACTAATCATGAGCCTTGAGAAACTCAGAGAAAAGGTGTCAAGTCGTGACGCTCAACGGTACACACTAAATGCTTTCCCGAGAAACCTGGATTGGACCTCAATAATTGATGTATATTTTATTTCAAAAGATCTTGAGGTAAGTACTCTAGAACAACTATTTTAGATTTTAGAGCTTCACGAGTCTCGGTGTGTAGGGAAGAACAGGAAAATGGACAACGTCACTCTGAACGCGAGGAGAAACCAAATTGAGGAGGAGTCGTCAACGGACGATGAAAATACAGTGAAGATGGTAAAAAAACCTTTAAAGTTTTTTTAAAAGGGCTAATAAATTTTCTAAGTTTCATAGTAAAAGACGATCTCAGAAGAAATGTACAGTCCGATGCTATAATTCTAAAGAGGAGTGTCATCTAAAAGACCCATGTACCAAACTTAAGAACCAACCAAAGAAGAAGAAGGCGTTGAAAGCCACCTGGGACGAGATCTCGTCTGATGAATCGGAAGCAGAATAATACGCTGAACTTGCGTTGATGGCAAATCATCAAGAGGAAAGCAGTAAAGAAGGGGGAGCTACGCTAGAAGAAAGCAGCGACGAAGGGGGAGTCTCTCTTTTCAAAAGCGACCCGGTAAATAAAGTATGTTTCCTCCCTCACGATCAACTGTACTCAAGTATAAAAGAAATGCTTAAAGCTAATCTTAAATTAGAAAAAGAGAATCAAAAATTAAAAATAAAATTGAATAATGAATGTTCTTTTGATGTTTCTGATAAACTCAAAAAAAAAAATATTAGTTTGAGAAATTTAGTTGAAAAACTAGAATTTGATATTACATGTTTATACCGAAAGAAAAATAGTTATCCTGATAATCTGAATTTGATATTAAATTTTCTTTTTTTAATAGATTATTTACTGGCATTGAAAAATTAATAGCAGCGAAATTTTAAATTGATAAAATTATGTTCATATTTTTTCTCAATACATACACATTTTCTTACTTACTGTGGATTTTTGAGATTTTTTCGATTATTTTTCAAAATTTCATAATTTTGCGTTCAAAATTTAAAATTTAAATTTTAAAAATAGATAAAAATTTATTTTCCCAGATCCGATTTTTCCAAATCTAGTTATGATCAGTAGACCTCAGTAAAATTTCACTCGATTTTTTTAAAGTGCTTTTGAAGTTCAAATATTCATTATTAAAAAATTTTACTCAATCAATATTTGATTTATTTTTCAGTCACAGATAATGTTTTTAAGTCAAAAATTTGTGTACAAGCTCCAAACTTTATTTCCCATTTATACAAAAATTTTCAAATTTTTCTAAAAGGTTTTCGACTTTTATGAATTTTTTTTAAAAAAATATCTATTGAATTTAAAAGAATGCTTAGAGATTATTTCATTCATATTTTCTATTTTTTTCCTTTCCCTAGCTTTTGATGTGCCACTTCATTTTACTGTGATCAAAGGGGAAGAGTAGTTAAGTTTAGGGGGAGGTGGTGATGTTTTAATTTGTAAATATTTCTTTCATGCTTAGTGTTATTTCTTTTAGTTTAACCCTAACTGAACTAGGGTTGATACACATCAAAAAGGGGGAGATTGTTGGTGTCCTGGTTAGTTTTGATGTGATCAACCAAGTTAAGTTAGGTCATGTTGGTTTTTGATCCTCTGTATAGTGTGCAAGAACTTATGAGTAGAGGAAGTCAAGCGTAAGACGCAGTGGACGAGAAAGATTGCATGGGGAAGCGAGACGACGGACTCGGTGCATCCGAGGGACGCGAAAGCTACGGAAAAGTATACCGGTGGAGCGAGAAGGACGTGCGCAACGTCTGAGGGACAAAAGGCCAGAATGAAGGACACTTGAGGGGTGAAAGGCCGGAGTCGGGTTCGGGTGAGCCTAACTCCGGTTGGTCAGAAATCACTGAAAGAAGACTTGCTAAAATTTGGTCAGCGAGCTACTGACCAAAGGCTTCTCGGGCGCCCGTATGGATACGGGCACCCGGGATCTCGGGCGCTTGAGCACTCGGGCGCCACTGTGCATATAGGTGCCCGAGAGTCCATAGTTATCAGCCAATTTACCGTTTGTGACCGTTGCGTATCGGATAACATCCAAGCCACGTGTCAGGGGCCATGGAGCACTCAGGAGGCCCAGTACTGCACATCAGCAAATGGATAAGTTCGATTGGGGCTATAAATAGGCCCCTAGAGCTCAGTTTCAATTCATCCATCAACTGCATATAATTCATTTATTAGTTTTCTTCTGTCTTGTGCTTCAATGTCTATAAAAGACTTCTCCGCCAGACGGAGATTTTAATAGTGAGCTTCAGTCATCTTGGATTAGCAACCACCTAGGTTGCAACCAAGTAAATTTCTGTGTCTGAGTTTTTACTAGTTTAATTTGTTTATATTTGTTTTAACTAATTATTGTAACTAATCTGAATTCTTTATAAGACCGCACAAAAGATTTAATTTTATTTTACAGCGACAATTCACCCCCTCTTGCCGGTCCACCTCGACCCGACAAATGATATCAGAGCTAGGACGCCACAGAAGGACTAACCGCCAACTGCAGCAAATTCTAAACAATGGTTAGACCAGTGATCTACCCGCCGAAGTTTGAGGGAAAGCTCGCAGCATGGAAAAGAAAAATGAATGTATTTTTTACTACTGATTAGGAGTTATTACTAACAATAAAAAATAATTTTTCAGCTTTGAAAGATAACGAAGGAAAAATCAAGAAACCTGACTTCTGGAACAAAAATGAGCAAGCTGACGCAATAACAGACGGAAAGCGGAATTTCATCTGCTGACCGTCCTCCCTGAACAAGATGTTAATCGAATCAGGAAGTACGACTCGACAAAGGAACTTTGGGAAAAGTTACTGGAATTGCACGAAGGCACCTCGGAGGCGAAACCGGCAGGACGAGACATCCTACGAAGCCAGCTTACCAACCTCCGAACGGAAGATGGACAGACAATTGCTCAACTGCACACCAAGGTAAAAGAACTAATCACGAGCCTTGAGAATCTCGGAGAAAAGGTGTCAAGTCGTGATGCTCAACGGTAAGCACTAAATGCTTTCCCGAGAACCCCGGATTGGACCTCAGTAATGACGCATATTTTATTTCAAAAGATCTTGAGGTAGGTACTCTAGAACAACTATTTCGTTTTAGATCTTCACGAATCTCAATGTGTAGGGAAGATTAGGAAAACGGACAATGTCGCTTTGAACGCGAGGAGAAACTAGATTGAGGAGGAGTCGTCAATGGACAATGAAAATACAGCGAAGATGATAAAAAACCTTAAATTTTTTTTAAAAGGGCTAATAAATTTTCTAAGTTTTAGGGTAAAAGATGATCTCTGAAGAAGCGTACAGTCCGGTGCTATAATTATAAAAATGAGGGTCATCTAAAAGTCCCATGTCCCAAACTTAAGAATTTGCCAAAGTAGAAGAAGGCGCTGAGAGCCACCTGGGATGAGACCTCGTCTGATTAATCGGAAGCCGAAGAATATGCTGGGCTTGCACTGATGGCAAATCATAAAGAGGAAAGCACTGAAGAAGGGGGAGCTATACCAGAAGAAAGTAGCGATGAAGGGGGAGTCCCACTTTTCGAAAGCGACTCGGTAAATGAGGTATGCTTCCTCCCTCACAATCAACTATACTTAGGTATAAAAGAAATGCTTAAAGCTAATCTTAAATTAGAAAAAGGGAATGAAAAATTAAAAATAAAATTGACTAATGAATGTTCTTTTGATGTTTCTGATAAACTGAAAAATGATAATATTAGTTTGAGAAATTTAATTGAAAAATTAGAATTTGATATTGCATGTTTACGTTGAAAGAAAAATAGATATCATGATAATCTAAACTGGTATAATAAAAATCATAGGGGTCAACATAGAAAAGTATCTAAGAATTATATTCTTGTAAAATTCATAATTAACCCCGTAGATAGGAACTTATTTTGGGTTCCTAAGTGTTTACTGAATTAATTTTCAGTCATTATATGTTTTAGTGCTAATAATTTTTTTTGTTGTGTTTTTCAACAAATTATTTACTAGCCTTGAAAAATAAATAGCAGTGAAATTTTAAATTGATAAAATTATGTTCATATTTTTTTCTCAATACATAAACATTTTCTGCACTTACTGTGGATTTTTGAGATTTTTCTGATAATTTTTTCAATTTTCACAATTTTTACGTTCGAAATTCAAAATTTAAAATTTAAAAATAGATAAAAAAATTTTTCCTAGATTCGATTTTTTCAAATCTATTTATGATCAGTAGACCTTAGTAAAATTTCACTCGATTTTTTTTAAAGTGCTTTTGAAGTTCAAATATTCATTCTTCAAAAATTCTACTCAATCAGTATTTGATTTATTTTTAAGCCGTAGATAAAGTTTTTAAGTCGAAAATTATTGTACATGCTCCAAAGTCTATTTCCTATTTATAAAAAAAATTTTAAATTTTTCTAACATGTTTTCGACTTCTATGAACTTGTTTTCTAAAAAAAATTATATGCTGACATTAAAAGAATGTTTAGCGATTATTTCATTCATATTTTCTATTTTTTTTCCTTTCTCTAGATTTTGATGTGCCCTATTTTTTTTGTTATGATCAAAGGGGGAGACTAGCTTATGTTCAGGGGGAGGTGGTCATGTTTTAATTTGTAAACATTTCTTTCATGCTTAGTGTTATTTCTTTTAGTTTAACCCTAAATGAACTTGGGTTGATATACGTAAAAAAGGGGAGATTGTAGGTGCCCTGGTTAGTTTTGATGTGATCAACCAAGTTAAGTTAGATCATGTTGGTTTTTGATCCCTCTGTCTAAGTGTGTAGAAACTTAGGAGCGGAGGAAGTCGACTATAAAACACAGTGGACGAGAAGGATTGCATGAGGAAGTGAGACGATGGGCTCGGTGTATTCGAGGGATGCGAAAGTTACGAAAAAGTACACCAGTGGAGCAAGAAGGACATGAGCGACGTCCGAGGGACGAGAAGCCAAAAGGAAGGACGCTCGAGGGGAGGAAGGCCAGAGTCGTGTTCGAGTGACCCTAACTCCAATTGGCCAGAAATCACCCAAAGAAGACCCCGATGAAATTTGATCAGCGAGCTGCTGACTAAAGGCTTCTCGGGCGCCTATATAGATACGGGCGCACGAGATCTCGGACACCTGAGCACTCGGGTGCCCCTATGAATACAGGCGCTCGAGAGTCCATAGTTATCAGCCAATCTACCGTTTGTGACCGTTGCATACCATATAACATCCAAGCCATGTGTCAGGCGCCCTGGAGCACTCAGATGCCTTAGTACTGTCACGTCAGCAAATGGATAAGTTTGACCAGTGCTATAAATAGGCCCCTAGAGCTCAGTTTTAATTCATCCATCAATTGCATACAATTCATTTCTTAGTTTTCCTCTATCTTGTGTTGGTGCAAGTTGCATCAGTGATGTCCTCCTCTGAATGTTTCGATATTTGACAATATGCTTAAGTTAGTAATATATTGAACAGGGGAAGGTGAGTGAAGAAAACTAGACCAAGTTGAATGAAAGTCCTAGTAAACCTAGGCAATAAGTCCTGGTTCGAAGAATTGGGCACTAAGTCCTGATCATGGATTGAGCACTAAGTCCTGGCCGAGGGCTAGGCACCTAAGACCTGACCGAGGGTTGGGCACGAAGACCTAGTTCGAGGAATTGGGCACTAAGTCCTGGTCGAGGGTTGGGCACTGAAGACCTGGTTCGAGGAATTGGGCGCGAAGACCTGGCCGAGGGTTGGGCACCGAAGTCCTGGACTTAGGGTTTGGGCACGAAGTCTTGGTCCAAGGGATTGAGCAATATAGCTGAGCTGTGACTAAGGACAGAAGTAGAGACGGGTCAGGGTTTGGACGTCTCGAGATCCGAGAGTATCGGAGGCTAAGTAAAAGTCCACCCGAAGGACGAGGTGGTAACCGTCTCCTGAAAGGAGTAGGTGAAAGGCGCGTTCTCGGGGGTGGGAACTTTCGTCGGTTCGACCTAGGGTTTCGTGGAAATCCGAAGTCAGAACCAAGTCCTTAAGGTTAAGATTGTGTGTATATTTACTTTGTATTTGTATATCTTACAGGTACCTAGAATGGATGACAAAGCAAGCAAACAACACACTACACGGCTGAAAGCCTGGAAGCCAGGCGCCCCCATCATTGGGGGTGCCCCCATGGAATTAGGCGCCCCATCAATAGGGGCGCCTGACTCAAAGAAGAAAAATAGATGTTAGTCGAAGAAGGCAGAACATGCTTCCATTCAGGCACCCGTGACCATACGGGCACCCCCATCAGCTCAGGTGCCCAAGTGAAGGTGGATAAGCGCTGATCGATCCTGCGGATAAGGGATCACGCAGGAGAGGCCACGTGTAGGCGCCCCCATCGACACAGACACCCGTATGAAGCCTATAAAAGGGGTTTCGACCCCTCAGCTTTAGACACAACTTCCAGACACAATTCTAAGCCATCCAAGCAATGACAAAGCACTAACGACGAGGCTCTATAATCGAGAGGCTCCAGGAGGAAGTGCGCGGCACTTCGGAGGTCCAGATCGACCGAGTCGTCAACCATTTCATTTTGGTTTGCTTTAATTATTCTGTATTTAATTTCTTATATTTTGATTGTAATTACTGCACTGTAAGATGGGTTTCTCTGCCTCCTGAAAGTCCGGAAAGGAGACCAATAGTGGATAGGCGTTCCCGTGCTTAGGCCTTGGATGTACTAACCCTGGGGGGTTGGGAACCAAGTAAAAAATCCTGTGTGCGCTGTGTTGTCTTTTATTCTTTCTGTTTTATTTTTCACTGTGCTACTAACGCTCTGAGTCTAGAACGATCGGAAGTTTTACAAAGTTTACCGCGATGATTTTACGGTCGATATTCACCCCCCCCTCTATCGACAACACCGGTCCTACATCTTGTGCTTTAAACTCTATAAAAGGCTTCTCCGCCGGAAGAAGATTTTAATAGTGAGTTTTAGTCGTTTTTGATTAGCAATCACCTAGGTTGCAACCAAGTAAATTTGTGTCTGGGTCTTTTATTAGTTTAATTTGTTTATGTTTATTTAATTAATTATTGTAACTAATCTGAATTCTTTGTGAGACTGCACAAAAGATTTAGTTTTCTTTTACAACGACAATTCACCCCCCTCTTGCAGGTCCACCTTGACCCGGCAAGTGGTATCAAACCTATGACATCGTAGAAGGATTAACCGCCAACTGCAACAAATTCTAAAGAATGGTTGGACCAGTGATCTACCCATCGAAGTTTGAGGGGGAGCTCGCTGCATGAAAAGGAAAAATGAAGGTATTTTTTACTACTGGTTATGAATTATAACCTGACTCCTGAAACAAAAAGGAGCAAGCTGATGCGATAGCAAACAGAAAGGTGGAATTCCATCTGTTGACCACCCTCCCCGAACAAGATGTCAATCGAATCGGGAAGTATGACTCGGCAAAGGAACTTTGGGAAAAGTTCCTGAAATTGCACTAAGGCACCTTGGAGGCGAAACTTGCATGATGAGACATGCTACGAAGCTAGCTTACCAACCTCCGAATGGAAGACAGCCAGTTAGTTGCTCAACTGCACGCTAAGGTAAAAGGGCTAATCGTGAGTCTTGAGAATCTCGGAGAAAAGGTGTCAAGTCACGACACTCAACGGTACACACTACATGCTTTCTCGAGAACTCCAAATCGGACCTTAGTAATCGACACGTATTTTATTTCAAAATATATTGAGGTAAGTACTCTAGAACAACTATATATTTTAGATTTTAGAGCTTCACGAATCTCGGTGTGTAGGGAAGATGTTAAAATACCGAAACTCGGAGGGCTATTTGGTTAAGATTCGGAAATTTCAGGGGGAAAAGATGACAAAGACTCAAAATTAAGGATGATATTGTATTTAACTAAACTCCTTGGGCTTAATTGCAAATGTTACCTCACTTATAAAGCTCTTTTTATTTTTCTCTTCGCCGCAATCGCACCGATCCATTTCCCTTTCACTCCTTTCCGCGAGCCCTAACTACAAGCCGACGGACCCGACGTTCCCTTTTCTTCTTCGTTTTCCAAACGCCGAACCAAAGCGATCCTCATGTTCTCTCCTCTTCCGCGCGATCGACCCTATCTCTGGAGGTCGGCAATTTCTTCCGCCTCTTTCCATCTTCTCTTCTTCTTTCTCTACGCGAGGGAGAGGGAGCAACAAGGGGCGGGTTGTCGAGGAGCTTGGAGGGTTTCGGAGAAGAAGATTTTTGGATCTAGGGTTTCATTTCCGGTGATCTTAGCTACTCTCGGATCGGAGCAACTGTTTCCGTCGGCCACAGTCAAGGTAAGAGATATTGGATTGATTTGATCGGTATTATTATTTCGGATGGTGGTTTGAGGGTTTGTGTTCTGTGGTTTCGATCCGAGGAATGAGATTTTGATCTTGATTCGTCTTCTTAATTGTTCTGATCAGATTGGAGCAGGGTTGATACGTGTGTTTCAGTGTTGATCACTGATCGATGGTTGTCTATTAGATTCGGGCTGAGGTTGGCACTGACGTCGACTCAGGTAAGGATCTGGAATTTGTTGGTGCAGGAAGCACCATATCGAACCTTGTTTTGATATTGGCAAAGGATTCAAAGTTAAGTTTGTTTGTGATCTAACAATATTCACTGAGTGTGCAGGAAAAGTACTAGCGAAGGGCTGCTAGGCACTTGGCGAAGGACTGCCAGGAAACAAAGTCCTAGTGAAGGGATACTAGGCACCTGGCGAAGGACTGCCAGGATACAAAGCTCTAGCGAAGGACTGCTAGGCACCTGGCGAAGGAATGCCAGGGTACTGAAGCCCTAGCGAAGGAATGCTAGGCACCGGGCGAAGGACAGCTTGGTATCCAAGACCTGGCAAAGGACCGCTAGGCAAAAGTCCAACCAGAGGAGTGGTTAGCATCAGGTACATTCTCCCGAGAGGAGTAGGTGAGGACGCGTTCCCCGTCGAGGGAACAGTAGGCGTCGGTTCGACCTAGGGCTCCATTTGGGAGGCCCAAAATCAGAACCAAGATAGCTAAGGCTGTATAAACTAACATCTTATTGTTTTATGGTGTTTTGGACTAACCCTGGATGCAGGACCGAAGGAACGAGTGTCTGCAGCTCAGAGAGCCTCAAAGGAATGAGGTAACAGCTGACCAGGGCGCCCGGAGTGTCCCGGGCGCCCCCAAGGTGAACACAAAACACACAAAACAAATGCAGGCTTCGACATCTCATCTTCCGGGCGCCCCCAGTGCAAGCCTACGAAGAGAAGCCAGCCAAGCCAAAGGGATAAGATTTGACCCGGTCAACTCGGGCGCCCCAGCGTCCCGGGCGCCCCGGTCAAGATGTGATCCCGAGGTTGAAGGGATCAGAAGTTGACCGAGGGAAAGGTGGATCGGCCGACACGTGGGGAGTCGCCGCCGACGTTCCGGGCACCCCCAGGGCCTATAAAAGGGCCCTCGACCTCGAGGCTTGAAACAACAAATTCTTTCAACGCTTCTACGCTCTTCTGCTTCCGCGCTCTGCTCCTGCAACCTCCCGACTTAAGATACAAGCGCCGACGATGTCCTACTGCTCCGGAAAAAGTAATCTACATCGGACGTTGGTAAAAAGAAGAGCTTAATTTCAGTACTGCACTTAAACTATAATTCCATTTCTGTAACTATTTTTGCGCAATTATAGCATTGCCCGCAGTAAACGGTCAGCGACCGTGGGCCTTGGAGTAGGAGTCGACCTAGGCTCCGAACTAAGTAAAAATATCTGTGTTTGCGTGTTTTTGTTTTTAATCTTCCGCTATGCATTCTCTTTTCAAATCCGAACGTTTTTCGATATTCACCTCCCCTCTATCGGTTCTCTCGATCCAACAAGTGGTATCAGAGCGGGGTAGTTCAAACTTGGTCCAACCACCAGTTTGAAAGTTTTTTTCGGATTTACGAATTTTTTATTTTATTTCTTTTCTTTTTCTTTATTCGAGGTGGTGCAACACCACTCGATCTTTATTTCACATAAATAATATCTGTAGGTGTGTTTAAAATACTCTAACGCCTTTTTCAATTTTGAATTTTCATTTTTTCAGCATAAGTTAGAATTGATAAAACGATCAATTTTTGAAAATTTGACATAAACTTTTTTTTCATTATTATTTTAATATTTTTTTCTCGAAATTCGTGGAACATTTATTTTGGGTGATTTCTCCTCCTTCTCCCGCACTACTAATCCAAGACCAAGTCTTGGTACATTTTTGTATTTCTCTTGTGTATGAGGTTTAAAACAAATGGCCAACCAAGAATGGAACAGTGCCCGTCCATCACTCTTCTCTGGCGAAAACTTCAAAACCTAGAAGGCTCTAATGGAATCCCACCTAAAGGCCCATCTAGATCTATGGATGATAATCCAAATGGGGTTTAGATTCCCCACAGAGGATGGGATAACACTCGCCTGGGACAAATTGGATGAACCAACACTCAACATGATCGAGACAGATGCAAAGGCAACTGCAATCCTACAATGCGGCCTAACAAAAGAAGTATTCAAGCAGATTGGACCATTCGAATGTGCGAAAGAGATGTGGGAAAACTGATTAATCTACACGAAGAGAGCTTCGATGTTGAGATCTTAGAAGCTCAAGAACAAGTAGCAGAGATTGACTCGACACCCGACATCGAAATCGAACCAGAGTCAAACGACGAGTTTTCTGAGACAAAATCGGTAACTAATTTTGAATCATTTTCTGAATTAAGGTTAAATAATCAAGCTGATATTGCAATGGTCGAGGAAGGTATAGTTTTTATTGCAGGGAAAACTCCAAGAGAACTGCAAAAGAGGCCTCAACCAATACTTGAGTCCAACTCAGACTCAGAATCTGACGAAGAAGACAATGGAGGAGATCGAACCAAACTGATCCGATCAGCTCGCGATCACTACAAGATGCTAAAGACACAAAAAGGAAAGACGTCAAGTATCAAGGGGGAGATTCCCAACCGAGAATCAAAAGGTAAATTTACAATATTTAAAAATCTAATATTTACCTCAAAGAACGTAATTAATTTATATAAATTAGTTAAGGCTAATATGTTAGAAAACTTAATTCCCAACCTTGCTGACGTTAAAAAACCCGAGTATTATTTCAATTATGATGTGACTTAGATAATTTTTCCTTGTTTGCTTGTTTATTTTCCTTTGCAATCTTAATTTTTTTTCTTCTTAGATTTAGGATTGGTTAGATTAAGGACCTGATTAAATTGAAACTTGAACAACCTAGTATTAGGACAAGGTTTGAAGATAGTACGTTGAGGAAGCCTGACTAAGGAGTCAAGTAGGGTAAGGAGTACCCTATTTGGTCTTTTTAATCCGGTGGAACTAGCCGAAGCTACCTCTCCGAATCCTAAACTAGTTAGACCAAAGTTTCTCAGAAAATAATTTGAAAATGATCTTTCTTTAAAAGGCTTTGTCTAGGAAAGGGTTGTTGATCCAATAAGGCTACGGCCAAAGAAGGCCTTTGTGCCTCGCCAAGACCTGGAAGCCAATTATCGAAACTTACTTTCAAATTGTCGTTTGTTAAACTTGAATCTAACACAAGCTTCAATCAAATCATAGCCTTTAATTTAAATTCAAAGATAAAATTTAAAGCATCTCACAAAAGAGATAAGAATACCTTGTTTTGTTACTTAGAAATGGGTGAGATGCTCAAGTCCTAAAAGTTTAGTCCAACCCATTCAACCATACAAATCAAATTCAACTTAATTATTCTCAACTAATTATTATCAAATTCAACTTAATTATTTTCAATTAATTATTCTCAAAATTCAACTTAATTATTCTCAATTAATTATTATCAAATTCAATTTAATTATTTTCAATTAATTATTCTCAAATTTTAACTTAATTATTCTCAAATTCAACTTAATTATTTTCAATTAATTATTCTCAAAATTCAACTTAATTATTCTCAATTAATTATTATCAAATTTAACTTAATTATTTTCAATCAATTATTTTCAAAATTCAACTTAACAATTTTTAAAAATTCAAAGTTAAAATTCTAATTAATTTCAAAATCCTCAAAACTTTTAAACTAAGGTTTAATGTTTCAAAATTAACCATTTTTTTAAAATTAAATATTTGTCTCACACAACCCATAAGGTTAACATGTTTGACCACGTAGAACTGGGTGAGACATCTAGGACCTAAAAGCATGATTCACTATCCTTTTTAATAAAAAAAGTTTGCAAAAGTTATTCAAACTTACCTCTAATTTTTTGTACTGTACCCTACTTTTTCATTCCTAACATTTTTTAATTTCATGTCAAATATCACAATAAATAGAGTCTAGGACTTGCCCTGATTTAGTCATTAACTTAGTCAAAATACTCAACACTAATCCACATAGTCAAACCTGGTCAACACTGATATCTCTTAAGGAACTTAGATAAAAGTCAGACTGTGTCGGATACAGGGGGAGTTCTTCTTAATCATTTTCAAAAAATTTAGATTTTTTCAAAAACCTTATGCTCTAAAACTTATTATCATCTCAAAATAAGGTTTTCAAAAGTTGACTAAAAAACCCTCGTATATTACTATCTCTTTGAAAAATTAACATCGTGATTTTCGAAAACTGTGCTATCATTCCAAGTTGTGTTTTCAAAAATTTATCTCCTTGAAAGTTATCATACTCAGAAGGTTACACAAAATTATTCTTTTGATTTTAATAAACCCTAAAGACACAGAGGAAGGTCTACTTCATGATCTACAAGGACTCCTAAGATGTGTCAAATTTAGGGGGAGTTTGAGTCAAAAGAAGAATTTCTGAAATGTTTTTTTTGGTAATTATTTGTTTTGAAGTTATTAGATAATTTGTTTTGAAGAATTATTGAACATTTTTTCAAAATTAGATGTTTTTATGCACTGCACGTTTAAAATCATTTTGAGAACTTAAATAATTTTTCTCTCAAAATACCATTATTTTTCAAAATTCTTATGGCTTATGAAATTATTTTTGAAATAATATTTACTTGGGTTGGAGAAATTTCCAGGACACTTACGAAGATGTCCTTGTAGTTAACAAGGTTTTCTAGGATTGTGTCAGACTGGAAAAGAAACCTAGTCAAGTAAAATATTATGCTTTCAAAATGCTTAATACTTTTCAAAAAAAATTTTCAAAGTCTAATAGTTTTCAAAAACAGTACTTAGACTTTCCAAAAAGGCTCAATCTATTTTTTTTCAAAAGTACTTCTATTTTTCAAAATATAATGTTTTCAAAAAGTACTAATATTTTTCAAGCCAATAGTATTCTAAGTACGTGAATTTTTTTTAATGATTTGCCTATAAATACAAATTTTTTTAAAGTTGCACAATACCTTTCAAAGTGGAGCTTTGTTGGTGCAATTTAATCTTTTTGCTAGGCTTTCAAGAGTTATACTTTTATGTTTTCAAAACTCATAGGCTCTGATACATAATTTCTTTTAAGACTTCTTTCAAAATATATTTCTTTATTAATAAACAGCTAAGGAGAGAAAAAGCTCAAATTGTTCAAAATCAAAATGTTTTTCAAAAGCTTTCTCTTATTCAAAAAAGCAAAGTTGAATTTCTAAGTGTGCTTTCAAAAATTTCTAAGAGCATTTTTTTGTAAATAGTTCTAAGTAGATTTTTCCTTAGTAAACAAAGTTTGTCTGAGCAAAACCTCTAAAAATTTTTTGGGCAAATGCTTCTAAGTAAAATTTTCTTAGTAAATAAATCTTTGTTTTGGCAAAAACTTGTCCATTTAAAGATTTTTTAAATAGTTTTAAATGCACAAAATATGTTCCAAAGAAATTTTTCTATGTGTGCAAATGTTGAAATTTTTTAAAGGAAAGTTGTTTTCAAAATGTTGGCTAATGCAAGCTACTGTTAAGTTTTTTCTTGAAAATTATGTTTTTGAAGTTTTTTTATCCTAAAATATAAGGAGAAGAGTTGTCACATTATAATTAAAGTTTTTCTTAACAACTATGTTTTTGGGAAATTGTAAAATCCATGACTTGAATTTACTTTAGTAAAACTCCCTATTAGAAACCTTGTTCGCCCATGTATGTTTTTGATATATGTCAAAGGGGGAGGAAAGGTCAAAGTTAAGTGTTTTAACACAAGTATTCAGGGTTTTATGGGGAGTATAAGAAATAAAGAATTTTTTTATCTCTATTTATTTTGTTCATAAACAATTATACTTTATTGTTTACCTTATGTTCTTAACTGTTATAAGTTTTTAACTTAACTTTGAATTGTGTTGCCATAAATCAAAAAGGGGGAGATTGTTGGTGCAGGAAGCACCATATCGAACCTTATTTTGATATTGGCAAAGGATTTAAAGTTAAGTTTGTTTGTGATCTAACAATATTCACTGAGTGTGCAGGAAAAGTCCTAGCGAAGGGCTGCTAGGCACCTGGCGAAGGACTGCCAGGAAACAAAGTCCTAGTGAAGGGATACTAGGCACCTGGCGAAGGACTGCCAGGATACAAAGCCCTAGCGAAGGACTGCTAGGCACCTGGCGAAGGAATGCCAGGGTACTGAAGCCCTAGCGAAGGAATGCTAGGCACCGGGCGAAGGACAGCTTGGTATCCAAGACCTGGCGAAGGACCACTAGGCAAAAGTCCAACCAGAGGAGTGGTTGGCATCAGGTACATTCTCCCGAGAGGAGTAGGTGAGGACGCGTTCCCCGTCGAGGGAACAGTAGGCGTCGGTTCGACCTAAGGCTCCATTTGGGAGGTCCAAAGTCAGAACAAAGACAGCTAAGACTGTATAAACTAACATCTTATTGTTTTATGGTGTTTTGGACTAACCCTGGATGCAGGACCGAAGGAACGAGTGTCTGCAGCTCAGAGAGCCTCAAAGGAATGAGGTAACAGCTGACCAGGGCGCCCGGAGTGTAACGCCCGTCCTTTTTTTTTCTTTTTCATAAATCGGCGTTACGCTAAACATACATGTGCATATAAAACATCGTAAGGCAGCGGAATCATAAATTCTTTTTCACATGCTTTTAACCATGCAATTAGTGCTTAAATCATATACACATATCTAGCATCATGATATCACTTTTCATAACCCATTCATAAGCTTTCATGAGCATTTCAGGTAACCTATTACCAGCATGCATAGCATCATGATTATTTACTTTCCATAATTCATTCATAAGCCTTTCAGGTAGCAAGTAGTTTATCCATAACTTCATAAGTAGTAGGTTGTTTCATAGGCATAGCTATCATAAGTAAAGCATAACCAACATAAGTATGGTAAGATAACAAAACATGCAATCAGTGAAATGAGAAGGACTCTTGGCCATGTCACTACCACACACACATGGTCTTGCCTCTCCTGCTGCTTCCTTTGAAATCTCTTGCTTAATCTGCGGTATAAGAAAATAACGCTATAATCACGGAGGCTTAGTAAGACCCTTTTTCCTACTCACAAAATCCATACGTCGTATAAACATGAACATAGATATCATCATGGCATCAGCATGAACATAAATATCATCATGACATCATAGTCTAACATGAACATGAATAAAATCATGGCATTATAATTTGGCATGAATATAAATTAAATCATGGCATCATAAATTAGCATGAATATAAATAAAATCATAGCATTATAATCTGGCATGTACACAAATAAAATCATTGCATTATCATTTGGCACGAACGTAATTAAAATCATGGCATCATAAATTAGCATGAACGTAAATAAAATCATGGCATCCTAACTTAGCATAAACATAAATAAATCATGACATCATAAATTAGCATGAACATAAATAAAATCATGGCATTATAAATTAGCATGAACATAAATAAAATCCTGACATTATAAATAAGCATGAACATAAATAAAATCATGACATCCTAACTTAGCATTAACATAAATAAATCATGGCATCATAAATTAGCATGAACGTAAATAAGATCATTTGCATAAACATACCTTGCATAAACTTACTTTGCATAATATTCTTATCATAAGTATAATGCATAACATGAATGGATGCATGTGGCAAATGTGTATATATATAAGGATGCTTAATCTTTAAAATTATGCTTTTAAATACTTTAACATAATCATAACATTCATTGGGCCCTGGCTTGTACCACATTCATACATCATATGCGCGCATCCCTAAGTAAATATGAGGTAGCTAATCTCGACCTACTAGGGTAGGGACAACTTCATCGGTAGTCCCGAACCGTAAGGACAGCTTCATCGGTAGTCCCGAACCGTGGACAACTTCATCGGTAGTCCAGAACCGTGGACCTTACTTAGGTCCGGTACAAGCCCATTCATAAAATAAAATATCTTCACATGCTTCTTCATTCATAAACATTCACAGCATATTCATTCATTCATCATTTTCGTTCCATAACATCATTATGCCTCGAAAGCATAAACTTTAACTTCATTCATCCTTTTCATTCTTAAACATGGCATACGTACATATCATTCATAAAGCATGGCATACATGTAAATTATTCATAAAGCATGACATACATATGTATCATTCCTAAAGCATGGCATACATGTAAATTATTCATAAAGCATGGCATACATACGTATCATCCCTAAAGCATGGCATACCTACATATCATTCACAAGACATGGCATACATACATATCATTCATAGATCATGGCACATGTCTAAACATTTAGGAATCATCTTCACAAGTGACCTAACATATAATTCATGATACATAAGCTAGGGTTTCAATTGGCATAACTATTCTTCCAACATACTTAAATCTCTACATACATCATAGTACCCCATAGACCTGCATCCTTGGGGTCTTAACCCAACCCAAACCCTAAGACTTAGGAGTTGGCCGAATGGTTCCCTAGCATGAGGCTCCATCACTCACTCAATAGGGAGGGTTCCATGAGTAAAAGAACATCCATACATCACATACAAGGCCCTAGGGAGCCATCAAACCCCCATAATTAGAGTTAACCTAAGCCCTAGCCCTACCTTGGGACCTTGGCCGAAACCCTAATGGGTCACCATTACATGAATAAGTTCATAAAATTACAAATTTACATCCTACACCTTATACATACTTCCATAGGGAAACATTTGCACCCTTGTTTGGAGTTAACCTTAGGCCCTAGCCCTACCTTGGGACCTTGGCCGAAACCCTAATGGGTCACCATCACATGAATAAATTCATAAAGTTACAAATTTACATCCTATAATTTACATATACTTCCATAGGAAAACATTTGAACCCTTGCTTGGAGTTTGCCTTGAGCCCTAGCCCTAAATCCCATCTTGGCCGAAAGTTTCTAGGGCCTTAAATCATGTACAAAATTTCACATAACCCTTATTAACATCTCTTACCACATAGTAAAACATAAGGAACAATATTAAGGAGTTTGATCCAAACCAAAGCATAGAACCCATGGTGGACGAACCCTTGGTAGCCCTAACTTTGGTATTTCTTCATATATGGTTCAACCAATTTCTTGAATCATGAAAATAACTCAAAAACCATTATACCACAGGTGAGGGAGTCTTACCTTGGGTTATCTTGGTTTTTAGACCTTAAAAAGGAAGATGATGAAGACTTTGGTTGTCCCTTGATCACCCTTAGCCCTTGTAACCTTGTAGATGACCCTTAACACTTGAAGATTAAGCCCTCTTGTGAAGTTTTCTCAAGGAAAACCTTCCTTGAAGTTTCGGCCAGCTTGAGGGAGGAGGAAGAAGAGAGGTGGAATTGATGGAAGGAAGAAAGAAACTCCCAAACCCCCCTCTTTATAACACATCAAGGAGGCAAGTGAAGAGTCATGGTTGATGACTCTTCATTTTTCCTAAGTCTTAACCATAATCCACTTCATTTTCTCATAGCACTCCCTTGCTAGGTGAATTGGTTAGAGCATGCATGGTTGAACAAGAGGTCCAAGGTTCAATCCTTGGTGCATGCACTAATTTTTGTATTTTATTATTATTATTTTTTTCTATTATTTCGAAAATCCCTTAAAAATCCCCCCATAATTATGTTAATATTTCTCATTAAAATCTCTTTATATTTACATAAATTTTTACTTAAAATTCACCAATAATTAAGGTACTATAAAGCCCATATAAAGCCCATTAGTGCTTATTTTTCCCAATTTAAATGAGGAAACATGGATTTCAAAGCTAAAATCTGTATTAATATTTCTAGGTCCCTCGGAAAATTATCTAGACATGCTCAATATTTTAAAAAAATATTAAGAAAATTTTCCGGGTCATTACACGGAGTGTCCCGGGCGCCCCCAAGGTGAACACAAAACACACAAAACAAAGGCAGGCTTCGACAGCTCATCTTCCGGGCGCCCCCGCTGCTCCCGGGCCCAGCACTCCGGGCGCCCCCAGTGCAAGCCTACGAAGAGAAGCCAGCCAAGCCAAAGGGATAAGATTTGACCCAGTCAACCCGGGCGCCCCCAGCGTCCCGGGCGCCCCGGTCAAGATGTGATCCCGAGGTTGAAGGGATCAGAAGTTGACCGAGGGAAAGGTGGATCGGCCGACATGTGGGGGGCACCCCCGACATTTCGGGCACCCCCAGGGCCTATAAAAGGGCCCTCGACCCCGAGGCTTGAAACAACGAATTCTTTCAACGCTTCTACGCTCTTCTGCTTCCGCGCTCTGCTCCTGCAACCTCCCGACTTAAGATACAAGCGCCGACGACGTCCTACTGCTCCGGAAAAAGTAATCTACATCGGACGTCAGTAAAAAGAAGAGCTTAATTTCAGTACTGCACTTAAACTATAATTCCATTTCTGTAACTGTTTTTGCGCGATTATAGCATTGCTCGCAGTAAACGGTCAGCGACCGTGGGCCTTGGAGTAGGAGTCGACCTAGGCTCCGAACCAAGTAAAAATATCTGTGTTTGCGTGTTTTTGTTTATAATCTTCCGCTACGCATTCTCTTTTCAAATCCGAACGTTTTCCGATATTCACCCCCCCTCTATCGGTTCTCTCGATCCAACAGAATCTACCTGGAATGGATCGATTTTAGAATTTGAAGCTAGGTGGATCTGTTAGATCAGTGCGTGTTTGGTTTGTATTGGTAGTTCTATAATCAGGCATGTGCCTTAGATTGCTGATCTTGAGTTTGGATTCGGTGGTTTGTTCTGGAGGATTGCTATCCTATAGTTCTACCTCGATTGTGATTTGGATTTGTTGTTTCCCTTATTCAAATTTGTTATTGTGTTCCTGAGTTGTTGTGGATTGGTGATGGTGATCAGTTGATGAGCAGAGAACGAGATGGAGATCGTGAGTTGGATTGATTGTATCCCCAAGTTTCCTGGGTTTGAAATTCGATGTGGCATCTTCGAAGAAGGATGGAATAGAGGAGGTAAGCCTTGTTAATATCTAATAATGTGATTAGGAATTCAGTAATCAATTGGGGATTTTGTTGCTGAATCTGAATTGGAACATTGGGTTAAAGGGATGTGATATCTATCTTGATTTGGGTTGTATACTATCTCTATTGTGCCATGATACCTTGTTAGGTTAAGTGACGATGGAGCTCGATTAAGCTGTGTCGTTAGCGGTGCATACGTGATAGGATTTAGGTTATTGGGTTCATAGTGTTATCTTGGGAATTAATGCTGTGAATTGAAACCTAATCCCAAACAAACTAGGGTTACTCATTTAATTAGATGTTAGTAATGGAAAGGGATAAATAGGTTAACCCTAATATAATTTAGAGACTTATTAGCTAGTTACTATTTTGTAATAGCTATTTAAATATGTCCTTTGATACAGGGCGCTGATACAGATTTATTGTTGCTGATACTGGATGGGAGACTCTTATTTGATACAGACTCCTTATTGAGGCGGGTATCTCTGACTCTTCTTTTAGATTAGTCACATATATATGCTTGATATGCTTGGTTTAGCAATAGAGTAATAGATTATGGTATAACCCTTCTATTGGTCTTGCTGATACTGTTTGTGCTGTAGCTTGCGTGTGATACCTATACCTTTAGGATTTTGACTCTGGTGCATTAACTATGGTCCTTGCATATCATGTTGATATAGGTGGACTAGATAGTCGATGTTGTTCGACCAGTGTTATGCATCACCGTGCACTGTGCATCACTGTCGATCAGGGGCCCCTTTTGGGTGAGCTAGGTCCACAGTCATACTGACATACCCATACGACCACTCATGGGTTAGTGGTTGACGGAGTATGGGTAGTGTGCTCTGTGCTGCTTCGCTCGTGCACTCATGGATTAGTGAATCAGAGAGTGATAGCAGGCAAAGGTCCCTCCTTGAGTTGTCCATATACCAAGAGACGAGAGGGAGAGGTCTCTCCCCCATTTATATACATGGGGTAGGGGTAACACTTAGACAGAGATGTCCTCCAGAGATAGCCTGGGGTAGACAGAGATGTCCCCGGATAGGGCATGGAGTAGGGGTGTTACACCGGCAACATTCCGTCTATTCGATCGCTCAGGAGTAGTGATGGCAGAGTATGGACGGCAGTCACAGCCCTACGTCGGAGGGCGGTCTCCGCTTAGCTTCCTCCCGTACATAGGTGACGATGTCTGACCGACGGCAAGGGTGACCATGTCATTGCACCTTGTGTATTCGTTTATTTTGCCCTTACTTGTGCTAAGTTGACGGTGGAGAGTTGTTGGCCAAGCTGGGGGTCGCAATCAACTAGCCAAAACCTTTAGACAATAGCATAGCTGACCATGATCTGCTGGCCGACAATGATATGGTTATGGCCAGATCTGGATGGCTACGATCTAGCGGCGGCCATATCTGGTCGGCCGCAATCTAGCATGCCGCTAGATATGGTTGACCTCTAGATCTGGTCGGTTAGTAGCAATATGTGGTCAGTTGACAGCAAGATATGGCCGACCTCCAAATCTAGAGATCTGGCACGAGCGCAAGATGTGGTCGGCTGATAGCAAGATCTGGCCGGTCGGACGCTAGATATAGTTGACCGCAGCTTGGTCGGACTCAAGAGCTTGCGGCCGGTGACTTGGCCGAAGAGTGGAGGAAGGAGGAAGGTGAGGATGTATGTCTCACCGGAGAACGAGGAGGTCGAAGGAGAAGCTCGTTGAAGACAGGAGGAAGAAGCTTGGATAGCGCGCGATCAAAATTAGGGCTCAAATTTTTGCGATGAAAATTGAATTCCATTAGGAATTCATGACGAATATTGAATTCCTTCAAAAAACAACTTATGCCACGTGTGTGGTGTTGGGGCAATCTATGTTCCGGAGTGACCATATGTTTTGATGTTTGGGCAAAGGGTTTAAGTTAGGTTTACCTTTGTGGTTTGATATGTGTGATTGAGTTTGTAGGACTTGGTGAGTCACACATGGAGGGTGCATCCGAGGGATGAGAGCCAAGGGAAGAGAACTCCAAGGGCAAGCCGAGAAGTGGACTTCAAAGGGCATACGTGAAGGATGACATGGTGGCAAGCCGAGGGCTTGCGTTTGCATCTGAGGGACGACAGCCGGTGGAAGAGGACTTCAATGGGCGAGCCAAGGGAGTGGACTTGAAAGCATACGTGAAGGAGGGTCTTCGGAGTGAGGGAGAGTGAACATGTAAGCTGGGCAGTCAACTGGGAATGGATTAGTCGACTGCCAGCGAGGAACTCGAACTCACAGAAAAATCAGTCGACTAGTAATGGACCAGTTAACTGGTGCTCAGTCGACTGCTCCAGACTGATCTGCCAGCGAGGAACTCGAACTCACAGAAAAATCAGTCGACTAGTAATGGACCAGTCGACTGGTGCTCAGTCGACTGCTCCTGGAGCAGTCGACTGGTATGGTTGGAAATTCGAACGTAAGCTGTAACGGTCGAATTTGAGTGAGATCAGTTGACTGATAATGGACCAACCGACTGGTGGCGAGTTTCTCAGCCTTAAGCACTATTTAAAGGGGCTTGGTTTTGGCTGAGAAGTTTGACGAATTTGGCTTTGGTTAAAGGTCAAATAGTACTCTAAGAGCTCAGAGGTGAAGTTTGGTTTGTGGCGAGGTTTCTCCACCCACAAGGAGCTACACAAGCTAGCCGGAGGGCATCCGGGGAGTCATCCATCGATGGATCGGGATCGTCCACCTTACGGACAGCCATGGAGTAAGAGCATCATTTTTGAACCACGTAAAGGTGACGCATTAACATTGTTTTAGTTTTTATTTAGTATTTCCGCTTGCACATGCTAACGTTGTAGGTAGAAAATCGAATGAAAGCTATTCATCCCCTCTAGCTTCACGATAAGGTCCTAACAAGTGGTATTAGAGCGAGGTTCGCTAGTCTACGGGCTAATCGCAGGGAGAGCAAAAAGCTAGAGGAAGATGGAATCAGAAGGTCCCCTAGGATGGGATATTCGGATCCCACCTCCATACGATCGAGATAACTTTGAATATTGGAGGAAGCGATTGGAGACATAGTTCCAAATGGATTGGGATCATTGGACAGCATTGGAAGTGCCATTTGAAGCTCCAATGGACAAGAAGGGAAAACACCTTCGACCTCGATATTGGACCAAGAGTCAAATGGAAGAAGTGGAGGCAGATAAGGAGGTAACTCGAATTGTACTAAATGTATTACCTTCATATAATGTGTCAAATGTAGGAGAATAGAAGAATGCATATGAGCTATGGAGAAAGGTGATAGCTCTACATGAAAATTCGACACAAGGACAAGGAGAAGAAGAGTCCAAGGAAAAGGGGTCATTTGTCCAAGAGAAGGAGAAGGACCAATAGGAGGTTGAGTCAAGTTCAACATCCGAAGACGAGGAGAAAGTTGAATCGTCCACATCTTCAAGTGAGGAAGAGATAGAAGAAGTCTCCACTTTAAGAATTGAGGGGGAGGAGAGACCATCCTCAATACCAGAGCAAGAAGAAGCTTCCATCTCCATCAAAGTAAAGTCAAAGGATCATATAATTTGCTTTGGGTGCAATCAAAAGGGGCACTACAAGGACAAGTTCCCATTGGGTATGAAAAAAGAGGTAAACCCTAAACTCAATTCAAATAGTTTGAAAACTAACATGAGTTGTAGGGATGAAGCAAGGAAGGATAAGAAGCATATAATTAGCTTTACGTGTGGTGAGCGTGGACACTACCATACCAAGTGCCCAAAGAAATGAGAAGTAAAGAAATTGGCGCACTTGAAGAAATTGGAGAGGAAGAGAAGGTCACATCAAAGGGGAGCTTCAAAAGTAAAAGGAAAGCTAATTCCATGTTTAAAATTAAATCCAATTTCAAATTCTTATATGCTTGTTAAGAATAATCATGGATTTAGGTATAATGATAGAAATAGGAGTAATATTGTAGATCAAAACCCTAGGAAAATCATGCATGATGATAAATCCAAGACCTTTGGACCTAGAGATCAAGGCACAAATCCCAAGAAAGGGAGACATATGTTGGGGCAATCTATGGTCCGGAGTGACCATGTGTTTTGATGTTTGGGCAAAGGGTTTAAGTTAGGTTTACCCTTGTGTTTTGATATGTGTATTGGAGTGTGCAGGTCTTGCAGGATACACATGGATTTAGCTGGACGGCTTCGGGTACGGTGAAGGGTGGCATCGAGGCAAGTCGTGGGCTTGTGTGCACCCGAGGGACCATGGATAGCAGGGACGATGAGCCGAGGGACGCGGACTTCGAGGCGTACGTGAAGGATGTCATAGAGGCAAGCTGGAGGCTTTTGTGCGCATCTGAGGGATGAGGGTCGAAGACGAAGAGGGCGTGAAGGCAACAGATCAAGGCTGCTGGTGAAGAGTCAACTAAGTTGTGAGGGTTCGAGTGCTGAGGGAATGTACTCGGGAAATCCTAGGGATCGAGTGTTGAGAGAATTGTACTTAGGAAGGGAAAAACCTAGGTAGCACTCGACTAGGCCCCAGGCAGTCGACTGATAAAAGGGGCAAAAAGATCAGTCGACTGCTATGGGGGCAGTCGACTGGTAGCAGCCAGAATTCGAACGTTGAGCTTGCAACGGTCGAATTTGAGTGGGGGCAGTCGACTAGTAGAGGCCAAAACAGAGGTGAGCTCTATTTAAAAGGGCTTCATTTTGGCTGAGACTCTTAACGAATTTGGCTTTGGTTAAAGGCCAAATAGTAGTCTAAGAGCTCAGAAGTGAGGTTTCGATTGTGGTGAGGTTTCTCCACCCACAAGGAGCTACACGAGCTAGCCGGAGGGCATTCGGGGAGTGATCCACCGACGGATTAGGGATCGCCCACCTTACGGGAAACCGATGAGTAGGAGTTTTATCCCTGAACCACGTAAATAGGTGTGTTCCTTCTTCGTTAGGTTTTTGTTTTATTTTGTATATTCCGCTTGCGCACTACCGATTGTAGGAAGAAAAATGAAAGACGCTATTGACCACCCCCCCTCTATCTTGACGATCACGATCTAACAACATATGCCTAGGAAGGTGGGTAGGTCTAAGAATGTCCAAGGAGGACATGTTGATTCTAGGGTTGAGAACCTAAAAAGGGAAAATCAAGCCTTGAGGGCAAAGTTTGATAGGTTAGAGAAAACCCTAGATAGATTCTGTTGGATCGAGAATAATGATAGAGGAGGGGTGAATATCGTAAAATGTTTTCAGATTCGTAAAGAGAATAAGCAGTGGAAAATAAAGAAACACACACGCGAACTCAAGCGATTTTACTTGGTTCGGAGTCGCGGTCGGCTCCTACTCCAAGGCCCACGGTCGTTGACCGTTTACTGCGGGCAATACTAAAATCGTGCAAATAATTACAAGAAGATGTACAGTAGTAGTGCAGTAAAAGTACAATTAAAAACTAACTCTTCGTTACCGACGCCCGGTGTAGATCGTTCTTTGGAGTGTAGGGTTGTTGTCGACGCTAGAATCTCGAGATAGAAGGTTTCCGGAGCAGAGCGCTTGAGTCGAAGAGCGTATTGGCGTTGGAAAACTGTGTTGAGAAGCCTTGGTGGTCGAGCCCCTTATATAGTGAGCCTGGGGGCACCTGAGATGTTGGGGGCGCCCTCCACGCGTCTCACGATCCGGCAACCTCTCGGTCAGCCCTTATCCCTCAAGGATCGGGCTCGAGGTTTGACGGGGGCACCCGGGAAGCAGGGAGCGGCCGGGTTGACTCTTTCAGCGGGCTTCTCGGATGGATAATCTTCTATCAGTTCGTTGGCTTCGTCCCAGGGCGCCCGAGGCATCCGGGGCGCCCGGGAGCATGGGGGCGCCCCGGAGCATAAGCTTCCGAAGCGTTTTCTTGCTTAACTTGTTTTGCCTTGACCTTGGGGGCACCCGGGACACTGGGGGCGCCCTGCCCAGCTACTTGCCCCTCTCCTTTGGGGCATTCTGAGATGCAGAAACGCATTCCTTCGGTCCTACATCCAAGGTTAGTCCAAAACAACACAAAGCAATAAAATATTAGGTTTATACAGCCTTAGCTGTCTTGGTTCTAACTTTGGGTCTCTAAAATGGAGCCCTAGGTCGAGCCGACGCCTACTGTTCCCTCGACGGGGAACGCGTCCTCACCTACTCCTCTCAGGAGAATTTACCTTTTGCCAACTGGCTCCTCCGGTTAGACTTTTGCCCGATGCACCTGACCAGGTCTTCGTGCCCACCTTCCGAGCAGGTCTTCGGTGCCCAGCTCCTTGCCAGGGCTTCTTGCCCAGTCCTCGACTAGGACTTCGTGCCCACCTTCCGAGCAGGTCTTCGGTGCCCAGCTCCTTGCCAGGGCTTCATGCCCAGTCCTCGACCAGGACTTCGTGCCTAGTGTACCTAGGGCTTCTTTTCCTGTGCACTTAGTGAACATGTTAGATCAGCATAACATCTTAACTTTTGAACCCTTTGCCATTATCAAAATCCAGGTTTGACTTAGGTGCTACCTGCACCAACAATCTCTCCCTTTTTGATTTATGGTAACCCGATTCAAAAAGTTAAGTTAATCGAAACAATTGATATTTAGTTTCCTCCCCCTCAAAGGAATCTCCCCCTAGGGTTTTCAAAGGCTCGTAGGGTTTGAAAAATTTTCTAAGTCAAAATAATGGAATTAATTTTTCAACACTTAGAAGATTTTTCAAAAGAAATTTTAGAAAATATTTTCCAAAAATACATTTTGATTGGGCACTTTTGAAAAACTTAGAAATTTAGAAAAATAACTTAGTAGGAAATTTTCTAAAATATTTTTTAAGTTCTTGGAAGCACTTTTAAAAGTTTTCAATCTCTTTAGTACTTTTTAGAAACTTAGAAACTTTTATATTAGAGAAGTTTAGAAATAAGTACTTAGAGATATTTTGAACATAGCTTCAGTTTAAGTACTTTGAAAGCAGTTTTGAAAACCTTAGTTTAAGTACTTTGAAAGCAGTTTTGAAAAACTTAGCTTAAGTACTTTGAAGAAGGCAGTTTTGAAAAAACTTAGCTTAAGTACTTTTTGAAGAAGGCAGTTTTGAAAAAACTTAGCTTAAGTACTTTTTGAAGAAAGGATAAAGTTTTTGAATATTTAGAATTGAATTTTTTTTTTAAAAAAAAGCTTCTCTCCTTTCCTATCTCTCCCTCTTTGTCATATATCAAAAACAAGGCAATATAGCAACAAAAGGTAAATAAATTGCATAAGAAAAAATTAATGTGCTGTACTGAACCAATGCAAGATAAACTGAACCAAACCAATTTCAATTATCTCTTTAGGGTCCTGTCTAACCCAATTAGCTACTTACTAACTGTTATAAACAGTAGTTTTTGCTAGGATTAGTCAAGTGTTCTGTTCAAGTTAGATTTTCTAAGCTTGACACTTATCTTGATTACTGTTTAAGTTGTATTTAGTGCCCCAATTACTGCAGATGCACTAACTTAAAGCATCTTGAATTAAGGCAAAGACCTAAGTATCTCAACTCATTCTAGGTTATCAGTCAAAAACCCTAAAGTGCTTGTGAGATGCTAGCTTCTAAATCTATAGGTGCATGCAGTTCTAGGGTTAGGGCCTAGGCTAAGTCCATTTGTGAAAAAAACCTTAGTTTTGAAGGGGGTAGTTTTTGAAAAAAAAAACTAAGTCGAAAAATTAAACAAAATCCCAAAAAGATTTTTCAAGCCAAGTAAAAGCTGATTTTGAAATCAAGTAAAGCAGTTTTAAAATTATTTTAAAACTGATTTTCAAATCAAGTAAGGCAGTAAGAAAACCAAAAGTAGAGTAAACCTATTCTAGTAAGCATAATCCTAATAATATCAAATAATCAAGAAAAGCAAATAATCTAACTCTTCTACCTGACTGAATCCTTTCGCTACTAAGCGGACTTTATTTCTGACTATCTCTCCTTGATCATTTAACTTATTCCTAAAAACCCACTTAGTGTCATTGACGGATTTGCCCTCAGGTTTAGGTACTAGTTCCCAGACTTGGTTCCTTTCAAATTGAGCTAATTCTTCTTGCATAGCTATGATCCAATCAGGATCAGGTCGAGCTTCCTCTATAGTCTTAGGTTCAATTTTTGAAATCATTACTATCTGACTAAGGTTTCTATAGGAAGATCTAGTTCTGACTCCTAAAGTTGGATCACCCACAATTTGATCAGTAGGGTGACTAAGTCTGGGTTTCTTGGTTTTTCTAAAACTTGGTTCAGCCTCAGGTCCGGCTGGTCGATTTGGTTCAATATTTGGTTCAATGTTTGGTTCAACATTTGGTTCAATTGACTCAGAGGTTGGTTCAATAGCTAGTTCATTTAAGGGTTCAATTAAAGGTTCAACTGTTTGTTCATTATCTTCTTGATCAGTTTTTGATGAAGTTAGATCTGGATTATCAGATTTTGAGTTGATTTCTTCATCAAATATTAAATTTGTTATTTCTTCAATTTTGTTAGTTTATTTGTTGTAAACCCTATAGGCTCTACTTGTGGTTGAATATCCTATGAAGATGTCTGGGGTTGACTTAGACTGAAATTTACCTAGATAGTCCTTGGTGTTTAGGATATCGACTTTGCACCCAAAGACCCTTAGGTAGTGTAGGTTTGGAAGTCTATGGTAGTATAATTCATAGGGTGTTTTATTGTGTCGTTTGTTAATTAGTACCCTATTTTGGATGTAGCAAGCCGTACTAATTGCTTCTGCTCAATATTGGTTAGCTAAGTTGAATTCATTGAGCATAGCCCTAGCGGCTTCCTGTAGGGTTCTATTTTTCCTTTCGACTATGCTATTTTGCTGGGGGGTTCTAGGACACGAAAATTCATGTATATACCCATTTACCTTACAAAATTCCTCAAATCGTTCATTTTCAAATTCTCCCCCGTGGTCACTCCTAAGTCTTTTGATTTTTGGATCGTTTTGATTTTCAATTAACTTACAAAAGTCATTAAATAGGTTTAGGGTTTCATCTTTGGTCTTTAGAAACCTAACCCAGGTAAACCTAGAGTAATCATCAACTATTACTAAGCAGTACCGGTTTCCGCTTAGTGACTTGGCTCCATGTGAATCAAATAGATCAAGGTGCAGGAGCTCAAGTGTGGTTTGAGTTAGATCAGATTGAATTAGTTTGTGATTAGACCTGGTTTGTTTACCTTGATTACATGATTCACATATTAAGTTTTCATGATTTTTAATTTTAGGGATACCTTTAATTAGGCCATTGTGGGCGATTTTCGAAATTATTCTCAAATTTGTGTGACCTAATCTCCTATGCCAGAGGTTTGATTGTTCTAACTGAGTTAACATGCACTTAGGTACTAGAGGTAGGTTTATAGTGTAAACATTATTTTTCCTAGTGCCCTTAAGCATGATTTCTGAGTCTTGCAAGTTTCTAATCAGGCAGTTAGAATTGGTAAAGGTAACTACATAACCAGTATCACACAATTGACTTATGCTAAGCAAGTTAAATTTAAAATTTTCAACCAAAAGAACTTTCTTAATAACAAAGTCAGATTTAAGTTCAATATTACCTGACCCAATCACCTTGAGTGTAGCATTGTTGCCAAATGCTACTGAGCCTAGGTTTTTGAACTTGAGTTTGGTGAATTTCAATTTATCCCCAGTTATGTGTCTGGAGCATCCGCTATCCAACATCTATTGGTCCAAATCTTTATGTTCCTACACATAAAGAGTTTTGTTGATTTGGATCCAATTAGAATCAGGAATAGCATAAATTGATTTTCACAGCCTAGTCTGTCTCACCCAAATCTAAGGTTATCAATCATGTTAGCCTTATAGGTTTTGTGAGACAGGTTTTAGTAGATAAGATTATTTTGTAAAATCATGATTTATTTTGAAAAGGTTAAATTAATTTTAAAAACAGTTGATTTTGAGTTTATTTAAAAAAAAATGTTTGAATCTATAATTAACTGAAAATTTGTGTTAGATTCGAATTTTACAAAGAATAATTTGAATTTGAATTTCAAAAATTGACTTCTAGGTTTTGGTGAGGCACTAGGCCTTCTTGGCCGTAGCCTTATTGGATCATCAACCCTTTCCTTGACAAAGTCTTTTAATGAAATTTCATTTTCAAAATTATTTTTTGAAAAATTCTGGTCTAACTAGCTCGGGTCTTGGATCGGTAGCTTCGGCTAGTTTCACCAGTCTAAAGAGACCAAGTAGAGTATACTTGACCTTATTAGAATTGGCTTCCCTAACGTACTATCATCTCACCGCCACCCAATACTATGTTGTTCAAATTTCAGTTAAGTTGGTTCAGTCCTTAAACTAACCATTCATAAGTCTAAGCATAATAAATTGTAGAAATTAAATAAACAAGTAATCATGCAATTTGAACACAAGAATTAAAATTTATCTAACTATAAATATTGTTTTTAATTTGGCTCCCCCTGGACTAAAGCTACGATAATGGTTAGGCAAGATGTGAATCTTGTCCTTGGGGATCCAATACTGATTTGATCCAGTTTGTTTGTTCAGGCATAGTTTGGGTACCCATGCCTGAATCTTAGGTCTAGACTGGTACAGTACATCATAGTAGGATCTTTGTCTAGATTTGGTTCTATAGCCTAATCCGGATCGATTTAGAACCAATTTCTATTTTCCAAGAATCATGTCTAGACCCTTGGAACCAGAAGTGAACCGTTCTAATGCTGTTCTGAGGTCCTTGACTTGAGTTTTCAAGGAGGAGTTCTCTTTCTCAAGTTTTTCAACTTGAGTAGAAGTTCCTTCTTGAACTTTCTCAGTTAAGGATCCAGAGTCAACTCCCTCTTTCAAGAGTTTTACTTCCTGTCAGAGGGATTCGACTCGGATTTTGGCTTTTGCCATGTCTCGAGAAAGATATGTAATTAATTCATTTAATTGACATCTAGAAAAACCACTTACAGTGATTCCGCCATCCTCTGAAAACGTGAGTTTGCTGTCGTCCGGCTCCGATTCTGACTCGGTCTTGATTTCTTCTGAGGTGGTTAGTGCAAGCAGGTTCGACTGTGGGGTCTCTTCTTCTTCTTCGGAGGAAGACTCGTCCCACGTTGCTTGAAGAGCCTTCTTTCTTCTTGCTTTCTTGGCTTCCTTTAGGTTAGGGCATTCCGATTTGAAATGACCCTTTTTGTTGCATTTGAAACAAGTCACACTTGATTTGTTCTTCGTTGGTTCAGCTGGATCGTCCTTCTTTCGGCTGGCTTTTCTTCTGTTGGATTGATTCTTCAATTCCTTGTAGTAGTTCCGGGCAAGCCGGACCAGCTTGGGTCGATCTCCTTCATTGTCTTCTGAGTCTGAGTCTGAATCAGACTCGGGTGCAGGTTGAAGTTTCTTCTTGGTTGTCTTTCCAGCTTTACCTGCAACAAAGGCAATGCCTTTCTCGGCCAGATTGCAGTTAGTCTTCTCAAGCAATTCTAATTCAGAAAATAGTTCATCTAACTTAATTTTTGAAAGATCCCTTGAAACTTTGTACGCATCTACCATAGATGCCCACAAGGTGTTTCTTGGGAAAGCGTTAAGGGCGTACCTTATTAGGTCACGGTTTTCTACCTTGTGACCGATGGTGTGTAGACCGTTCATCAGCTCCTGAATTCTGGCGTGGAGCTGAGCTGCTGTTTCGTTGTCATTCATCTTGATCGTGTACAGCTTGTTCAGGAGGAGATCTCTCTTGCTGATTTGAGTATCTGAAGTTCCTTCGTGCAGCTCGATCAGCTTACCCCACAGCTCCTTTGCACTGTTGAATGGTCCTACCCGATTCAACTCTTCCTTGGTCAGGCCGCATTGGAGTGTCTGGGTTGCTTTGGCATCAGCTTCAATTTTTCTTTTTAGAGCGGTATCCCACTCAGCGTAAGACTGTGGCACTCCTTTAGCATTCTTTGGAATCTCCAGTCCAGACTGGATGATTATCCACATGTCCACCTGAGTTTTCAGGTGGACCTCTATCCGACTTTTCCAGTAGGAGAAGTCCTCCCCACTGAAAAGTGGTGGTCTGGCTATGCTGAATCCTTCTTGCATGGCCATTTTATCTGAAAATAAGAGTGAAAACAAAGAAATATCCCAAGACTTGGTCTTGGATTAGTAGTGCGGGAAGAAAAAAAAAATTTATCGAGGGGTGTTGCACCAATCTCGATTAACGATGAAAATTTGAAAATAATTTAAAAAGAAATCCGAAAAAAAATCTCAAATTGGTGGTTGCACCAAATTTGTGCTTCCTCGCTCTGATACCACTTGTTGGATCGAGAATAACGATAGAGGGGGGTGAATATCGTAAAACGTTTTCGAATTCGTAAAGAAAATAAGCAGCGAAAAATAAAGAAACACACACGCGAACTCAAGCGATTTTACATGGTTCGGAGTCGCGGTCGGCTCCTACTCCAAGGCCCATGGTCGTTGACCGTTTACTGCGGGCAATACTATAATCGCGCAAATAATTACAAGAAGAAGTACAGTAGTAGTGCAGTAAAAGTACAATTAAAAACTAACTCTGTAAGTATCCCTGGTTGATTTTGATGTGATCAACCGATTTAAGTTAGGTCCTGGTATGTTTAATCCCTCTGCTAAGTGTGCAGGAGCTTAGGTACGGAGGAAGTCGAGCGTAAGACGTAGCGGACGAGAAGGATTGTGCGAGGAAGTGAGCCGACGGGCTCGGTACAATCCGAGGGACGCGGAAGCTGCGGCAGAGTACGCCGGTGGAGCGAGAAGGACGTGCGCGGTGTCCGAGGGACGAGAAGCCGGGAGGAAGGACGCTCGAGGGGCGAAAGGCCGGAGTCGGGTTCGGGTGAGCCTAACTCCGGTTGGCCGAAAATCACCCAGAAGATGAACCAAAAGACTGGTCAGTTTGACCAAGTCAAACCAGGCACCTGAAACAAAAAGAATTTTATTTGTTGCTGTGAAGATTCGAACCAGCAACCTCGCTTACATATATCACCAATCTTACCGACTAAGATAAAGAAGAGATGAGATTAAAGTTGTTGAGAGCAAATGATAAAGTTATTTATCTGTTGGGAGCAGAAGACAAAGTTATCTCTTAAAGGATAACTTTATCCTTTAATCAGATCCAATGGATGTAGCTTAATCCCATCCAAGATCAGCCATCCAGATTACATCCATGGATCAACGGCCAAGAGAAAATTCCTCAACAATCAACAATCCAGATTTATTCTCTTAGGTTATAAAAAGGGCTTAGAGTTTTAACCTTTTTAATCATTCTTATTCATTCTTGTAAAATCTCTAAAAGTCTAGTGTGTTACTTTTGTAAGGCTTCTCCGCCACAAGGAGATTTTTATTGAGCGTCCACTGCCTTGGAAGCAACGTCCTTAGTTGCGACCAAGTTTTTTTTTAAAGGCGAGTGCATTCTATTTTCATATTTTTTTTTCCGTCTATTCATCCCCCTCTAGCCGGTCCAACCCGATCCTACAAACTCTTCGTTACCGACGCCCGGTGTAGATCGTTCTTTGGAGCGTAGGGTCGTTGTCGAAGCTAGAATCTCGAGATGGAAGGTTTCCGGAGCAGAGCGCTTGAGTTGAAGAGCGTATTGGCGTTGGAAAACTGTGTTGAGAAGCCTTGGGGGTCGAGCCCCTTATATAGTGAGCCTAGGGGCGCCCTCCACGCGTCTCACAATCCGGCAACCTCTCGGTCAGCCCTTATCCCTCAAGGATCGGGCTCGAGGTTTGACGGGGGCACCCGGGAAGCAGGGAGCGGCCGGGTTGACTCTTTCAGCGGGCTTCTCGGCTGGATAATCTTCTATTGCTTTGTTGGCTTCGACCCAGGGCGCCCGAGGCATCCGGGGCGCCTGGGAGCACGGGGGCGCCCGGGAGCATAAGCTTCCGAAGCGTTTTCTTGCTTAACTTGTTTTGCCTTGACCTTGGGGGCGCCCTGCCCAGCTGCTTACCCCTCTCCTTTGGGGCGTTCTGAGCTGTGGAAACACATTCCTTCGGTCCTGCATCCAAGGTTAGTCTAAAACAACACAAAGCAATAAAATATTAGGTTTATACAGCCTTAGCTGTCTTGGTTCTGACTTTGGGTCTCCAAAATGGAGCCCTAGGTCGAGCCGACGCCTACTGTTCCCTCGACGGGGAACGCGTCCTCACCTACTCCTCTCAGGAGAATTTACCTTTTGCCAACTGGCTCCTCCGGTTGGACTTTTGCCCGATGCACCTGACCAGGTCTTCGTGTCCACCTTCCGAGCAGGTCTTCGGTGCCCAGCTCCTTGCCAGGGCTTCGTGCCCAGTCCTCGACCAGGACTTCGTGTCTAGTGTACCTAGGGCTTCTTTTCCTGTACACTTAGTGAACATGTTAGATCAACATAACATCTTAACTTTTGAACCCTTTGCCATTATCAAAATCCATGTTTGACTTAGGTGCTACCTGCACCAACAGATTCACTATTGGATCTAAGGGTTTAGGTATGGTGTTGAGTGGGCTAAACCCCAACAATGATAGATCGGGTCTAGGATACCAATCTAAGGTCTCTAATGCCAATGAAAAGAAGTATGCTAGGGTAGCATATAACTATGTCAAGGAGGGGAAATCCAAAAATGACAAGGGGGTGCCATATAAAA
Source organism: Boesenbergia rotunda (assembly GCA_024364735.1). NCBI lineage: Eukaryota > Viridiplantae > Streptophyta > Magnoliopsida > Zingiberales > Zingiberaceae > Boesenbergia > Boesenbergia rotunda. Next base: position 75,848 of record JAGFNQ010009150.1, on the reverse strand, counting down.
GCAAGAAAAAGGTCTTAACTAAGGACAAGGGGTCCAAGGTTAAGAAGATTAAATTTGCAGGTCAAGAGTCACCGGAGGTACACCGGTGTGGCCTTGTGCTTATGAATGAGTCACCTAGGGAGGTGGCTAGGGTTAAGAGCTCAAGGGGGAGCTCTAGGAGTCATGTTGGGACCCATGGTCTATGGATCCTGAGAGGATTCCTCTCGGAAGTCTAGATGGGTCACGAAGTGTGCCAAGGGAATTGGAGATGGACTTGAGTCTCAATTCATGGGTTTTGGCACATTGGATTTATGTATCATGCATGAAAATATGACATTGGGGTCATATAGCATGAAAGTTGATTTGTGATGTGTAAATGTCATATAAATCAATGCTAGGGATGCATTGCGGTTTGGTTTGGGCAGAGACATCAAGAGGAGGTCAAAACTAGGACTTTAGGTCAAGGTTCAATTGAACCATGTAACTAGTTTTGGGGTTTGTGTCAATCTTGGGATTGGTGATAGATACATGGTTGGATGTATTTTTCCCAAGTAGATATGGGATCCACAAACCTCTCCACAAAATTTGGAAATTTTTGGAGATTTATGAAATTTCTGGTGCATTTCAGAATTTGGGTAAAAAATGCTGAAATTGGTTTTTTCAGAGTATTAGTCGACTAGCCCAGGAGGCAGTCGACTGGTAAATGCTGAATTGGTTTTTCAGAAATTGAAAGATGTCCAAATGATGAGAAACAAGTGTGTAATCTTATGGGGGTTTACTACACTGTGTTTAGGATCATTAGGGGTTAATGAGTCCAATAAGGGGAAAATTGTTGGAGTCTTTTTGATGTGTGACAAAAAGGGACAAGTGTTGGGTTTAAGTGGGAAGCCAAACACGTCTTTGCAAGAAATCCTAGGTCCAGGGGGAGCTTAGGTAAAGGGGGAGCATTGTTACTCAATTGGTGCCGTAAGGTGGACCTTGGAGAGGTTCTTAAAAAGCCTTTGTAAGTCCAATGTAGGGGGAGCCTTGGAGAGGTTTTTAAAAGTCCGGTTTTGGTAAAGTTCCTAAACTCATGGGGAGGTTAGGTGTGCAGATGCCTTGGGATAGGATCCATGCATATTTACTATTTATTTTCCCTAACTTAAACGTATTGTCAAACATCAAAAAGGGGGAGATTGTTGGGGCAATCTATGGTCCGGAGTGACCATATGTTTTGATGTTTTGGCAAAGGGTTTAAGTTAGGTTTACCTTTGTGGTTTGATATGTGTGATTGAATTTGCAGGACTTGGTGAGTCACACATGGAGGGCGCATCCGAGGGACGAGAGCCGAGGGAAGAGGACTCTAAGAGCAAGCCAGGAAGTGGACTTCAAAGGGCATACGTGAAGGATGGCATGGAGGCAAGCCGAGGGCTTGCATGCGCATCTGAGGGACGACAGTCGGTGGAAGAGGACTTCAAGGGGCGAGCCAAGGTAGTGGACTTGAAGGCATACGTGAAGGAGGGTCTTCAGAGTGAGGGAGAGTGAACATGTAAGCTGGGCAGTCGACTGGGAATGGATCAGTCGACTGCCAGCGGGGAACTCAAACTCACAGAAAAATCAGTCGACTGGTGGTTAGTCGACTGCTCCTGGAGCAGTCGACTGGTATGGCTGGAAATTCGAACGTTAAGCTATAACGGTCGAATTTGAGTGGGATCAGTCAACTGTAATAGACCAGTCAACTGGTGGCGAGTTTCTCAGCCTTAAGCACTATTTAAAGGGGCTTGGTTTTGATTGAGAAGCTTGACGAATTTGGCTTTGGTTAAAGGCTAAATAGTAGTCTAAGAGCTCAGAGGTGAAGTTTGGTTTGTGACGAGGTTTCTCCACTCACAAGGAGCTACACGAGCTAGCCGGAGGTCATCCGGGGAGTCATCCACCGACGGATCGGAATCGTCCACCTTACGGACAGCCATGGAGTAGGAGCTTCATCTCCGAACCACGTAAAGGTGACGTGTTAGCATTGTTTTAGTTTTTATTTAGTATTTCTATTTGCGCATGCTAACGTTGTAGGTAGAAAATAGAACGAAAGCTATTCACACCCCCCCTCTGGCTTCACGACAAGGTCCTAACATGTAGATCCCGAAATGATGTCGAAAATTTCTGATAGAATAAAATCGATAATGATGATTTTTCTTGTGATGCTTGGTAATTAATGATAAAGTGGAAAATGACTGTCGAGATGGATTACCTAAATGAACAATTGTTAAACGAAGGCCAGATAATTTATATATTTCAAAAAGGTGGATCCGGTACCTCAGCGGCCCCCTGGTCTCTGCCCCCACGAGTTTCCAGAGGGGGTAAATCACGGATTTATCGAGATGGTAGATAAGGCGCCAGAGTCGAGAGAGTTTGAAGCCAACAGGCCAGGATTTTTATTCCCGTGCACAACTGACGACCCTCGACCCCAAGACCTCCGTTTCAAGCAGTTAGCGCCTTACCGACCACTCCAGCCCGTGAGGGCACCAGATAATATATATAGAATTGAGACGAGGTGGAGATCATCAACAGATGTCCAACCCACACACACTAAAAAAAAATGTATTAGAGGACACTTAAATTGTTCTATAAAGTCTCTTTAGGGTACAAAAGATAATTCACTCATCTTCAACGCTCCCGCTAATCCATCTCAAGATCAACACTGAGAAGGTAAATCATGGAAATTATTAATCTGGATAGTGACTAGCGTATAAGGAAAAATAAATACTTGATTTCGTGAGGATTTGACATAATAATACTTTATATGCTAACTACTAGTTTATTATATGGAGATAAGTCTATGTAATTTAAATGTGTGTGTGAGAGAGAGAGAAAGGGGGGGGGGGGGGGGAGGAGAGAGAGAGAGTGTGATTTTTTTTAAAAAAAATGCGGTAACTATTATAAATGTAGATAGGTGGGTTAAGTAGGACCTATAATTATAAAAGACCATGTCCATATATGCATCATGATCATGCTCAGGCATGACGTACATTGCAAAGGGGTAGATGGCATGGGTTACGCCTAGGTACAACCTAAGACTTAAAGTATAACTTATGAAATTAGGAGCAAGTGGGATGGAAGGCTCCATGGATATAATCGTCAAGAGTTTGGGAGCTCCCGTATCTTAGGAACTTTTGAATTTGAAGCATTTAAACGGAGAACTTCAGAATTCGAGCTCAGACTAGAGAGCTCAAGTAGCTCGTCTTAACAAGTCAGTCTATGGAATATTCTGATGTACCGACTCGATTGGGTTTGGATCTTAGAATAAATATAGAATAAATTTTAGTTCATAGTTTTTCTTTTCTTTTTCCCATTCCTATGCTTCTTTAAAATTTGCATGTATAAATTGCTTGCTAATACTCTCATTTTTCCTGCTTTTCAACAGAATTTAGGATTCTTGTGAAACATAAAGCGCCTTTTGTTGAAAATAAATACCTAGAGGTGGAAACCTCAAAAGCCTCTCTATCAATGGAAGCTTCTAATTAATCATCCCATGGAAATCTTTGGCAACCATAAAATTGTACACGAGTAGAATATGAGACAATACTACGGTCTATTTGTGAGATTTTGGGTCCTTTTTGATGTGCGATGAGTGGACTACATAACACTAGTTCAACAAGTTGGATTCACTTTCACAGACTTTTCTACGCATACGCTTGCCAACTGCCAAGGATCCAATCTTCCAAAGTCATGGTAACTTGGTTTATTATTATAACTACAATGCAATAAAATCTACAGTAGGTTCGTGAAAATATATGCCTAGTAACAAGTAACAGCCACTTAGATTACGTTCGAGCCCATATTTGTTTGGCGTTGGATCCTCCCAAAATCCAACCACGGACAGCGACCGACCGACAATTTCCAAAAATAGATTACAGTTAAATAGTCAGAAGCTTGCTGGATCCGGAAGAAGAGGATCTGGCCGTCGAGTCTGACACGTGAAGTGGATTTTGCCGACTTTCCTCTCTCGCCGATTGCAATGTTTGTGCAACTTGTTTCGATTCTAGAACAAGCAGACTGCTCAGGTTTTTCAAAAAATACTAAGTAGATATGATAATATATATGTGAATTTTAAAATATTTAATTATTCTATTTAGTAGTAATTGAACAGAACTTTATTCTATTTATTAATTAAAAAATAAGTATTGTATTTTTGGAATCTAAATTTTCAGTTATGATATACAAAGTGGCTCGAGAATAGAATTATAGAACAGTGTTGAATTAATATCATACAATTGGATATTCTAAAAAATATTTAAAAATATATTAATAAAAATAAAATGATTTATTTTAATATTTACGATGCTTTAATAGACATTATACAAGAGTAGATTAATGTATAGAATCGCTTGATAAATATCTTAATTTGTCTCTAAAATTAGAATATTTTAATTTTTTTTATAAAAATCTATTTTATTCCATCATATTGAATTATGATCCTGTAGATAAGAAATTTAGTTATTATTGTGAAGAAAAACAAGTCTTATGGATACAATACTAATACAGTCATGGTTTTCATGCGTTTAGAAGCAGGGACGGATTCTGTGAGGGCTGTCCTGGGCTCTAGGTCAGACAAAAGATTTTTTTTATTGTATATTGTAAAAAAATTATTATTAAATTTATTAAACATTGTTTGTACTTAGTCCATTTCTTACACTCTAACTCAATCCTCGTTAATAAAGAAATCATTCTACATGGTAAAAAATGATTCGTTCATCTTTAACATCCTCGTAAGTCTGTCTCAGAATCAACACGTATAATAGAAGTAAATTACAAAAATGATTAATCCGGATACTATAATTAATACTTGAAAAAAATAGACATTTTAACGTTACTAAATTTTGAACCCGACCTCAAGAATAAAGGAATCATTCTAGCAACTTACATGATGTGCCATATTTTATAGTCTTTATCCATGTCTCTTTGATTTTGTGTTTTTTTTATTAAATTAGAGATTGTAGATGAAAAGAAAGCAAGCCATGAGATCCACTACTCTTCCTTCTTCTTCCCTCCTCTTGATTAATTCTCTATAAATCTCTATCAAGAAATCCCTTCTTTTTTTTTGGTGTGTAATGAAATGATAACAATCTAAATAAACCGTAGAGTAATTAACTAATTATTCTGATGTACTAACGAGGTCCTTATAACCCATAGATATTGATGTGTCTTGCATTCCTCGCTAGAGCGTATATATTCGGACAGATTTAAGTGTTCTCATCATAGACATCACCAGGTAAGAAGTGTCAGGACTCGTATATGACAGAGGAGATGAATCTTCAATCGTTTCTCGTAGTTGCTTTATGTTTTAAATGTACAGTGAAATTTCAATTCAAATTTAAATGCCCCATGCACTATATATTTGGATTATATTTGGTATACATCTCTTTCATATAACTAATCCAAAAGTTCACTCCTCACTCACAACTTTCACTAAAAATTTTCTCTTCATAAATCTTCTACAGATAGAAAAACCTCTTACAAACATAAGCACAAAAATACAAGAAGAAACACGAATGCAAAGATAAATACAATAGAAAATAACTTTACAATTAAATCCTTAATTTACTTGATCTCTTGTTGTTTGGAAATATATCTTGATGGTCCAGAAATATAGAAACACTTTGATTTAAAACCACCAAATCTCCACGAGATCTCCTTTTCTATGGTTGCTTTTGGGCTAATTTATGCTTCCCAATTGATTGACCTTACGCACAATCGATTGTCATGTCAGATTCCACTGTTCAAACCTGCAAAACGTCTTTTTTGTGCCCGACTAATCAATTGGTAAGTCATACCAATCGATTGCCATCTTCCAATCGATTAAGTCAATCGATTCTGAATCCTTCTATTCTCTCAAAAAAAGCACTATCAATCAATTAGCTCAATCTATTGACAAGGTTGAATCGATTAAGTCAACTGATTTGGAAGATTTTTGTTTCCTTATGAAACTTCTATCAATCGATTATCTTAAGGTCAATCGATTCTGGATCCTACTGTGCTCCTGAAAATTGCTATCAATAGATTGAACCAATCGATTACTTTGGGCCAATTGATTACACCAATTGATTACCCACCCTTAAACTCTGAATCTAAATTTAGGATTCCTTTTCCCAATATCAATCATTCATAATCGGTTGGGATTTCCTGTTACTTAACATTCGGTCAACCTTGATCTATCAGGATTTCTTCTTGTCAACCTTCCCGTTGGACTTCCGATCACCAAATATTCGATCAATCTTTGAAGCATTTGGACTTTTTCTTTCCACCCTTTCCGTTCGTTGGACTTTCTCACCAAGTGACCGGCCAAACTTCGACTCACTTGGATTTTTCTCTTGCCAACTTCGTGTTGGTCTTTATCTCCAAGTGTTCAGATAATCTTTGACCGACTTAGACATTTCCCCTGATAACTTCTCACTCAACTTCCGATCACTAAGTATTCGGTCCTCTTTGACCAACTTGGAATTTTTCCTTACCAACATCCCATTGGATTTTCAATCACCAAGTGTCCTGTCCTCCTTGACCTACTTGAACTTTTCCCTTTTCAACTTCCTGACGATGATCGAAGGTCGGCAAGAGGAGGGTGAATTTTCCTTGAAAATAAAAACTCAACTCTTTTGTTTGTCTTTAAATAAAGATGTTTGTTAGTAATGCAAGTAATAAATAGCATTAAAAATATAACAAACATAAAAGAAAGAGACAGTCAGAATTTTACTTAGTTTGCAACCACGAGGTTGCTAATCCAAGGAGGAATGTGGCTCGATTCTCCTAAATAAAACTCCTTCGGGCAAAGAAGCCTCTTACACGTGGAAAGCTCAGAAAAAGAAAGAAAGATTACACAGAACTCGTTTGCTAATGCTTGGATTGAATGAATGAATGAAACTGAGCTCTAGGAGTCTATTTATAGCCCCGATCAGAGCTATCCATTTGCTGACGTGGCACTTATAGGGCGCCCGAGTGCTCTTGGGCGCTTGACACTTGGCCTGATGGTTATCCAAAGAGCAGCGTTCACAAATGGATAAGAATAGACTCTCGGGCGCCTGTTGGCGCAAGGGCGCCCGTATGTTTACAGGCGCCCGAGAGAGGGTTTGGTCAGCAGCCGCTAACCACTCTCCAGTGTGACTTCTTTTGTCTTCTTGGGTAATTTTTGGCTAACCGGAATTAGGGTCACCCGAACCCGACTCCGGCTTTTCGCCTCTCGAGCGCCCTTCCTCCCGACTTCTCGTCCCTCGAATGTCGTGCGCGTTCTTCTCACTCTACCAGTGTACTCTTGCGTAGAGCTCCATGTCTCTCGGATGCACCGAGCCCGTCGGCTCCCTTTTTGTGTCATCCTTCTCGACTGGTACATCTTTCGCTAGACTTCCTGCGCTCCTAAGTTCCTGTACACTTAGACATAGGGATTTAAAAATAACATGACCTAACTTAAATCGGTCGACCTCATCAAAACTAACCTAGGGTACTTACAATCTCTCCCTTTTTGATGTGCATCAACCCGAGTTATGTTATGGTAAACAAATATATAAAAAAACATGAATAAATATATAACAGTGTATGCACTAAAAGAATTGAAATTAGAGTCTACCCCTTAACTTAATATAATTTCTCCCCCTTTGATCACATAAAAAATATAAAATGTTAAGGGAAAATATTTTTAACACAGTAAATAATTTCCAAAATTTATAAGTTAAAATTTTCAAAGAATTATCTTTAGAAAAATTGACAAAGTTAAAATAATTTTCTAACATTTTTGAAAATTAATTTTTAGTTTTATGTTGATAATTTAGAAAAATATTTTAAATTTGTTTTCGAAAAAAATTCTCAAGGTTTTTGAAGATAATCGACAGATCCAGAAAATTTGAATTCAATGAAATTAATTTTAAAGTATTTTTAACATTTAAAACCATAATTTCGAACTAAAAATCATAATAAATTTGATTATTTAAAAAAAATCAAAAATATTTTTGTTGATAGAACAATATAAACTTTTATCAACAAAAATCTTAAACTAATTTTTCTATAAACAAATATAAAAAAAATTATCAAGATAAAGTATTAATTTCTAAAATTAATTTAATCAAAAGAAAATCAACAGTTTAAGATACATTTAAGGACCCAATATAAATTGTTACTAACAGAATTTATCATAAACATAGATGGAATATATGATTTGTGAACTTTTACAAACATAGATGGAATATATGATTTGGGAACTTTTACATTTTGGCCCTTGTGAAATCTAAAATATCAGTTGAGTTTTTCATAATATTTAATTTTTAAATTTTATGAACATCTTGAACATGAATGGTTATTTTTCAAATTTCAATTTGAATTTTTAAATTTTCATTTTCAAATCTTATTTAATCATACATTTCTAGTGGGCAAGAAGATGATAATTATTTTTTCTGTTCTATATTTTTATTTTTATAACTAGATTTCAACATGGCTTTTATTCTTGAGTAAAGTTAATCAAGAGGTAAAAAACATACCTCACTTACCGTATCACTTTTGAAGTCCGAAGCTCCCCTTCGTCGTTGTTGTCCTCTGATGTGGCTCCCTCTTCAATGATGCTTTCATCATCTTGATATGAAGCCATCAGAACACATCCAGTGTGTTCCTTGAGATCTAAGTCTTCTGATGAAGACTCGTCCCATGTCGCCTTTAGGTTGTGTGCTTTTGTCTTTGGTGCCCCTTTTCCTTTGTTCTTCACTTTAGGGCATTTTTCCTTCACGTGGCATTCTTCGTTGCAGTTGTTACAACAGATTTTCCTTTGCTTCTTACCCTGCACCTTATTAAATTTTGTTAGTTTTAAAATATTTAGATAACTTTCTTACCATATATGTTGCATTTTTATCATTTTCTGAAGAATGCTCTTTATGTTGGATCATTCTCGTACCTAGGGCGATATTGTCCGTTTTCCTTTTTCCTGCACATCTGGATTTGTGAAGTTCTAAAGTGGAAAAAGTTCCTCTAAGGCACTTACCTCAAGCTCCTTAAAGATGTAGTAGGCATTGATTATCAAAATCCAGTTCGGGGTCCTCGGGAAGGCGTTCAATGCGTACCTTTGTGCATCCCGATTCTCCGAGATTGTTGAGTTTCGTCATCAGCTCCTTAAGCTTACTGTGAAGTTGTGATACTGACTCCCCTTCTTACAATCAAAGGTTGCTGAGTTGATTCCGAAGCAGATTTCTTTTTGCTAATTTAGCTTCGAAGGAACCTTTTTGGAGTTCAAGGAACTTTTCCCAAAGTTCCTTTGCTGATCCGTAGTTCCTGATTCTGTTGACTTCTTGTATAGGGAGTACGGTCAGCAGAAGGTATTCTTCTTTTCCGTTCGCCACAAAGTCAACCTGTTCTTTCTTAGTCCACTATCTTTCATATTTGGGTTTGTTCTCGGCGTCCTTGGGAGCTACAAAATCGTTTTTCATTATTAAAATTAAATCGAAATCAGTTTAAAAGAAAACTTGCATCTTGCGCTTCCAACTAGCGAACTCCCCCTCGAATTTTGGTGGATAGATGACTGGTCCAACCATTTTGTAGTTGCTTCAGAAGGCAGTTAGTTCTTCTGGAGTGCCCTTGCTTTGATACCAATTGACGATGATCGATAAGAGGGGGGGGTGAATTGCCCCTAAAAATAAAGACTCAAATCTTTTGTTTATCTTTAAACAAAAATGTTTGTTAGTTAATGAAAGTAATAAATAGCATTAAAAATAAAGCAAACATAAAGGAAAGAGACAGTTAGAATTTTACTAGGTTTGCAACCGGAGAGGTTGCTAATGTAGCGGCCCCGCCTCTATGGTCCCCGCAGGCAACCCTCTAGGCCGGAGCTCAATTGGTATCAGGATTCATAAACTCTAGTACTTATCCTGGAGGTCTAGAGTTCGAATCCTGAGAAAGGCAAAAATCCACTGGCCAGGGGTGGAAAGACCTAGTGAGTAACGACACGGTTGTTGGTCGTCGACATCGGTTGTTGATCGACGACATAGTTGGACCGCCAAATGTTGATTTGGCCGCCAGGTTGTTGGGCCCGAGGGGCCAGGTTGTTGGGCCGCCAAATGTTGATTTGGCCGCCAAAGAGGTTGAGGGACCGTGTCGTTACAATAAAAAGGCGCCTTTTTATGTAGCGATCTCGGCCTCTATGGTCCCCGCAGGCAACCCTCTAGGCCCGAGATCCTACGGTGTAGCTCAATTGGTACCAGGATTCAGGAACTATTGTACTTGTCCTGGAGGTCAAGGGTTCGAATCCTGGGGAAGGCAAAAACCCACTGCCAGGGGTGGGAAGACCGTAGGATCTCGGGCCTAGAGGGTTGCTTGCGGGGACCATAGAGGCCGAGATCGCTACACCTTTGGACTCCTACCCCCCCCCCCCCCCCCAACTTACTTTACTCCATTGTTTCTACTAATGTCTCTCTAACTAGCAGCTTAGCAAGTGGTGTCGCCATCTAGGCCACAAAAACCTCCTTGCCCATGGAAGCCTCCCCTGGACTCCAAATATTCTAGGCCATAAGAAACTCCCTACCCGTGAAAGTCTCCCTTGGATTATAACCCCTATGGTCATTCTACTTTATCACTCTCGCTAATTCCTTTCTAGCTAATATTCTATCAGGTGGCATCATTACCCAAGCTGTGAGAACGTTCTTGATTCTGGGTGTCCCTACTGGGCTCTAAATCCTTGACCTATCACTTTGTTCAACTGTTTCCGCCAATCTTACTTAGATCAATTCATGGGCGGAAGGTTGGAAGAATAATAAGAAGTGAGGGGCATCATTGACAGATGATAGTTGGTGAAAGTAAGAAGTCAACATGGTGGCAAGTCTCCTGTGCGGACCCATCCCTCTAACACTATCGCAAGAGACAGCAAGGTGTGTCAAGCACCCCCTCTCTCTCCATCCGATTAGTACACACAGGGGTAAGTGACGGCTAATGTGGAGACTGACATGGTGGCTCAATTCAAGATTATATAAGTCAATGGATGCTAGCCAAGGGAATTTTCTGTAGGATCATTTAGTACCGAGAGAGGAGGTGAATCTCGATCGTTTAAAATCTTTCTTTTCATTTCGAAACAAATCAAAGTAATGCAGCAGAGAACACAATAAAAAAGACACGTTTCTTTTACTTGGTTCGGAGACTTCATCGACTCCTATTCCAAGGCTCGCGATCCTCGATTGCTACATTGGGCAATTCACTAAATCTCTTTCTTTGAAAACCTTTCGAAGAAAGCAAATGCATAGAATGATAGGGAGATACTAACAACCTACTATCTCCTATAGAATGAACATAAGTGCACTAAGTAAAAGCTGTTGGGACCGGTAGACGAGCTAGAGGGGGGTAATTAGCTCCGGTTTGCTTGTAGATGATTTGTCGCGGCGGAAAACTTCAAGCAATCGCTAACACGAGGATTTACTTGGTATCCACCCCGGTCGGGTGACTAATCCAAGGATCCACTCTCCTCACTCTCTCATACACTATAAAAGATCTCCTTCTTGAGGTGGAGAAACCTCTTACAAGCTTTCACAAAGATACAACAAGAATCAAAGCAAACACAAAATGAAATCTTACAAGATTTATAATAAATAAACTTTCTTTGCTTTCCTTGCTATCTTTAAGCTTGTGGTTGCCTCTAGAATCTTAGAAATGCAGCAGCAAAGTCCTCCAAGACTTCCCTTGAGATGGTACCAATGAAGGAGAAGAAGGGGAGAAGAGCTACGGCTCAAAACCTGCGCGAAAACCCTTATACCCGACGCCTAGGGTTTCTGAATCGATTACTCAATCGATTACCACGTCACACTGAGCCGTTCAACGGCTAGTTTTCGAACCGTAATCGATTAGCCAATCGATTACCAGTGCCCTGAATCGATTACCCAATCGATTCAGAGTCTCTCTGTTCTCTCGCGCAAACCTCTGTGATCGATTACTCCAATCGATCAAGAGTCACCTTAATCGATTGACCAATCAATTCAGCCACCTTCTGTCCTCGCAACCAACTCTCTTAATCGATTACCCAATCGATTAAGTCCAACCTAACTTGTGCTCACAAGTCTACGGTTCCCTACCAAGTATCCGGTCAACCCCTTTGACCAACTTGGAATTCTTCTGCCTAATTCCCAACTAGGACTTAACCTGATTCCCGATCAGTTTTGCCTAACCCTCGAGTTAGGTCTAGTCTCTCGGTAGACTTCCACCTTGCCAGCATGCGATCTCCCCGATCCATCTGGACTTCACCTAGTCCCACTAGGTCTTTTCCTATGCCTGCGTGTGCTCTCCCCGATCCACCTGGACTTCACCTAGTCGCACTAGGTGTGCCTAATCCTACTAGGTCTTTTCCCGTGCCAGCGCGCGATCTCCCCGATCCACCTGGACTTCACCTAGTCCCACTAGGTGTGCCTAGTCCCACTAGGTCTTTTCCCTTGACAGCGTGTGATCTCCCCAGTCCACCTGGACTTCACCTAGTCCCACTAGGTGTGCCTAGTCCCACTAGGTCTTTCCCGTCAAGTCTCCAGTCAACCTTGGCCCACTTGACATCATATGACATTCAACCATCATATGACATTCAAACATCATTATGACATTCAAACATAATTATCAAATATCAAAACATCCAAACATAAGCTCACCACGCTTATCAAACATAAGCTCACCCGAGCCTGGTCAACCTACGTCAACCTTGACCTAACCAAGATTGCACCAACAATCTCCCCCTTTTTGATGTTTGACAATATGTTTGAGAAAGACTAAACCCTATTAGCCTTTCACGCTTTTCTCCCCCTTTGACACACATCAAAAACTCTCCCCGAGAATTTATATGGTCAAAGGCATACCCAATGAAAGTCTCCAACCTTTCATTTAACCTGATGCTCAATCTTGAGCACTCATAGTGATGAAGATCCCGAATCTTCATCCTTGCACTTAACTCAAAAATAAAAGTCAAACACATACTTTTAAGGAAGACCTCCCCCTCAAAATATGCTCTAAACCTCTATCATTGCACCAACAATGATTTGAGAGTACCTAAATCTTTAGGAAATCTCAACTTGAGGTTTTGAGATTTTGAGATTAAGAACTTGAATCAAAATCTCACCTTAACCCTATAGTTTTCACCAAAACTATCCCTCTTTTGATTTCACAATGAAATTTACCCAAACATACTTATAAAAGTAATTCAAGGGTCTAGGGATTGTTAGATTACTCACAAATGGGTTATTGGACTGAGAATAAACAGTTTCAGTCTCACCAATCGATTGGTGGTGGGAACCAATCGATTACGCTGTGCCTTAATCGATCAACTGATCGATTACGGCTGACTGTAATCGATCAAAGGATCGATTATGCAAGCTTCTGTGTTCGCAGAAAAGAGTCATCAATCGATTAACCAATCGATTGGCGAATGTTCTAATCGATCACTTGATCGATTCAGAGTTTCTGATTTCTGAAAATAATTTCAGACCGAAATTCAAAAACTCCTAAATAATTCTACAAAATTCGAAAAAATCTAAAATTTTGTGTAGACATTATTTATGACATATACTATCATGGAAAAATAGTTTTCTATGAAAATAACCTTTATTTCCAAAGATTGACACAAAGTTGGAAACCATTGAAATATTTCAATGTTTCACTCTATTTTGTATCCATTTCATCAATGATGAGAGCTATCAAAAGATAGTCTTCACCAAGGTTTTCCAAGATAGTTTTGAAATATATTTCAAAAACAATTTCCAACCATATTCCTTGAGCTAAATGCACATGACTTGTACATTAGCTTTCCCAATGATTGGAGTTCATTTATATTCAACTTTTTGATGAGCCTAAAACTCACTAAGATGCATATCAATTAACACCTTGAGCTTTGACCATCACCCTAACATCTCACTTGTTTCTAATATGTCTCCAAACACATACAAGTCAACTTATGATTTTAGTGAGATGTGAAAGTCATGTTCTCCCTAAACTAAGGGTTCATGCATTTCTATCTAGGCATTATAAACTTTGATCATCCACCTAGGATGTCAATTAATGGCAATGTCCTTAATTTCAATAAGAATTGAGTTAATGCATGATAATGACTATGACATGCATCATATGAGGATTTTCAAAAGAAATTATAGCTAGATGATGCATGTATGACATGACATGTAATGTTTTCATAATAAAATATGAATGATGGATTATGATATCATGGCATGTGATAGGGCATACAACACATGGCATAATAGCACAAACGAAAATACCTAGATTTTATATCTAAGTATCAATAACTTATCGCAAGCCATTGATAATCCTAACTTAGCCCCTAATTTCCAAAATAATGTCAAACCTCCCAACTTGACCTATCTTTGGATTCTAACCTAGTTGTGCCAACTTTTATTAAGTTCAATCTTCCAAAACACATATAGTGTGGCACAGATTTTACTTCTCCTAGAGTAAACATTTTGATTCCTTCATTTTCAAGGGTAATGATTTCCTCGAAAATGTCCCAAAGTGCCAACTTCATCAAGGTTAGGTTAACTACCCTTCCCATTTGAGTTGACACTCCCTAGACCTATCTAGGGTGTTGCAAACAAACTCTTTGGAACCCAAAACCTATTGGTGTTCCTTGAGTGCTCTAGGTATTCACTAGGGATAACTTCCCTTGATACCTTCCTAATAACTCTTCTAGGCTTCTCCGAGGCCTTAGTCATGTTAGTCTTGTCATGGTCAACTCTAGGGATGGCTTCCCTTGTGACCTTGGCTTGACTCCTTGACCTAGATTGAGTTCCATACCTATATAGAACTCTATGATAGGATGGACCTGTTGGTGCAGAAAGCACCCAAGTCAAACCTGTGTTTTGATAATGGCAACAGGGCTCAAAAGTTAAGGTATGTTTATCTAACATGTTACTCAAGTGTGCAGGCAAAGCCCTAGTGAAGGACTGCTAGGCACCTAGCGAAGGAATGCCAGGATACAAAGCCCTAGCGAAGGACTGCTAGGCACCTGGCGAAGGAATGTCAGGATACAAAGCCCTAGCGAAGGACTGCTAGGCACCTGGCGAAGGAGTGCCAGGATACAAAGCCCTAGCGAAGGACTGCTAGGCACCTGGCGAAGGAGTGCCAGGATACAAAGCCCTAGCGAAGGACAGCTAGGCACCAGGCGAAGGACAGCTTGGTACTGAAGACCTGGCGAAGGACAGCTAGGCATCTGGTGAAGGACTGCTGGGCAAAAGTCCAACCGGAGGAACCGGTTGGCATCAGGTATATTCTCCCGAGAGGAGTAGGTGAGGACGCGTTCCCCGTCGAGGGAATAGTAGGCGTCGGTTCGACCTAGGGCTCCATTTTGGAGGCCCAAATTTAGAACCAAGACAGCTAAAGCTATATAAACTAACATACTATTGCTTTATGTTGTTTTGGACTAACCCTGGATGCAGGACCGAAGGAACGAGTGTCTGCAACTCAGAGAGCCTTAAAGGAGTGAGGCAGCAGCTGAGTAGGGCGCCCGGAGTGTCCCGGGCGCCCCCATGGTGAATACAAAACAGATGGAGCAAGTAAACGAGTTCAGCAGCTTACTGGCGGGGCGCCCCCGTGCTCCCGGGCGCCCCTAGATCAAGCTAAGGAAGAAAGCCAGCGAGAAGCCAACAGGATAAGAGCCTGACCCGGTCAACTCAGGTGCCCCCAGCGTCCCGGGCACCCAGTCAAGATCTGATTCCAAGTTTTAAGGGATCAGAGCTGACCGAGTGCAACTCGGATCAGCTGACACATGGGGGCGCCCCCGACGTTCCGGGCGCCCCCAGGGGCTATAAATAGGCTCTCGACCCCAAGGCTTCGAACAACAAATTCTTCCAACGCATTCACGCTCTTCTGCTCCCGCGCTCTACTCCGGAAACCTCCCGACTCGAGATACAAGCGCCGACGACGTCCTCCTGCTTCAAAAATATAATCTACACTGGACGTCAGTAACGAAGAGTTTCCTTTAAAGTTTACATTACTATATTTGTAATTCAATCTTGTCAACTGGTTTTGCGAACATATAGAATTGCCCGCAGAAAATGGTCAACGACCGTGGGCCTTGGAGTAGGAGCCAACCGCGACTCCGAACCAAGTAAAAAACTTGGTGTTTGCGTGTGTTTGATTTGAATTTCCGCTGCGTAATTGCTCTAACTTTAATCCGAACGTTTTACGATATTCCCCCCCTCTATCGTTTCTCTCGATCCAACAAGTGGTATCAGAGCGGGGAAGCTCAAATTTGGTGCAACCACCAATTTGAGAATTTTTCGGATTTTTTTTAATTTTTTAAAATATTTTTTTTGTTGTTCGAAGTTCTTCTCGTTAATCGAGGTTGGTGCAACACCCCTCGACGAATATTTATTTTTTTTCCCGCACTACTAATCCAAGAACAAGTCTTGGGATATTTCTTTTCTTTTAGTATTATTTTTCAGATAAATGGCCATTCAAGAAGGCTTCAGCACTGCAAGACCACCTCTCTTCAGTGGGGAGGACTTCTCCTACTGGAAGAGCAGAATAGAGGTCCACCTGAAAACTCAGGTGGGCATGTGGATAATCATCTAGTCCGGACTGGAGATTCCAAGAAATGCTGAAGGCGTACCTCAAACTTACATAGAGTGGGATACCCCACTAAAACAAAAGATTGAAGCTGATGTAAAGGCGACCCAGACCCTCCAATGCGGCTTAACAAAAGAGGAGCTGAACCGGGTGGGTCCTTTCAACAGTGCCAAGGAGCTGTGGGGGAAACTGATCGAGCTACATGAAGGAACATCAGACACTCGGATCAGCAAGAGGGATCTCCTCCTGAACAAGCTGTACACGATCAAAATGACCGACAACGAAACAGCAGCTCAGCTTCACGCCCGAATTCAGGAACTGATGAACGGACTGCACACCATCAGTCACAAGGTAGAAAACCGTGACCTAATAAGGTACGCTTTAAATGCCTTCCCGAGAAACACCTTGTGGGCTTCTATGGTAGATGCATACAAGGTTTCAAGGAACCTTTCAAAAATTAAATTAGATGAATTATTCTCTGAATTAGAATTACATGAACAGACTAACTGCAATTTGGCCAAGAAAGGTATTGCCTTTGTTGCAGGTAAAACTAGAAGGACAACCAAGAAGAAACCTCAACCTGAACTCGAGTCTAACTCAGACTCAGACTCAGAAGACGAAGAAGGAGATCGACCTAAGCTGGTCCGACTGACCCAAAATTACTACAAGGAATTAAAGAACCAAACCTACAGACGGAAAGCCAGCCGGAGAAAGGATGAACCAGCTGAACCCGCAAATGAAAAGAACAAGCCCAACGTGACCTGCTACGAGTGAAGAAGAAAGGTCACTACAAGACGGAGTGTCCGAACCTAAAGGAGACCAAGAAGAATAGAAGGAAAAAGGCACTTCAGGCAACGTGGGACGAGTCCTCCTCAGAAAAAGAAGAGGCCCCACAGTCAAACCTACTTGCACTAACCGCCTCAGAAGAAGTCGAGACCGAATCGGAATCAGAACAGGACGATGGCAGACTGACATTTTCAGAAGACGACGAAATCAAGGTAAGTGGTTTTACTAGAAGTTAATTAAATGAGTTAATTTCGTATCTTTCTCGAGATTTGGCGAAAGTTAAACTCAGAGTCGAATCCCTTCGACAGGAAGTAAAACTCCTGAAAGAGGGAGCTGACTCTAGACTCTTAACTGAGAAGGTTCAAGAAGGAACCTCTACTCAAGTTGAAAAACTTGAGAAAGAGAACTCCTCCCTGAAAACTCAGGTTAAGGATCTTAGATCAGCTTTAAAACGATTTACTTCTGGTTCCAAGAATCTTGACATGATTCTTGGAAAACAGAAATCGGTTCTAAATCGATCCGGATTAGGCTATAGATCCAAATCTAGACAAAGATCCTACTTTGCTGTACTGAACCAGCCCAGACCTAAAATTCAGGCATGAGTACCCAAACTATGCCTGAACAAACAAACTGGATCAAATCAATATTGGATCCCCAAGGACAAGATTCACATCTTGCCAAACCATTATCGTGGTTATAGTCCAGGGGCAGCAAAGTTAAAAACCATATTCATTGTTAGATAGAATTCAATTCTTGCTTTCAAATTGCATGTTTGCATGTTTATTTAATTTCTGTAATTTACCATGCTTAGACTTAGAATTGGCTAGTCTAAGGACCAAACCAACTTAACTGAAAATTGACAACATAGTATTGGGAGGAGCTGAGATGATAGTACGTTAGGGAAGTCAATTCTAATAAGGTCAAGTATACTCTACTTGGTCTCTTTAGACTGGTGAAACTAGCCGAAGCTACCGATCCAAGACCCAAACTAGTTAGACTAGAATTTTTCAAAGATTAATTTTGAAAATGAAATTTCACTGAAAGGCTTTGTCAAGGAAAGGGTTGATGATCCAATAAGGCTACGGCCAAAGAAGGCCTAGTGCCTCGCCAAGACCTGGAAGCCAATCTTTGAAATTCAAATTCAAATTAGTCTCTGTCAAATTCGAATCTAACATAAATTTTCAGTTATGTATAGATTTAAACATTTTTTTCAAAATAAATTCAATTGTTTTCAAAATTAATTTAAGTTTTTCAAAATAAATCATTATTTTTCAAAATAACCTTACTTATTAAAACCTGTCTCACAAAACTTGTAAGGCTAACATGATTGATAACCCTAGATTGGGTGAGACAGTAAACTTAACTTAATCAGAATTCATAACTGCATTGTTGTTTCAGTTTAGAAAGGCACTGACCTAACAATAAGTCAAACCATGGTCAGAGCAGTCAAACTATGGTCAAAGCAGTCAAACCATGGTCAAAATAGTCAAACTATGGTCAAAGCAGTCAAACCATGGTCAAAGTAGTCAAACCATAGTCAAATCATTTCAAACCATGGTCAAATGATGACAAGACAACAAAAATTCCAATCAATACTCCATCCGAGCGCCCGTGACTCCTTGGGCGCCCCCCATTACTTTCACTCCTCTCAAAGCAAAAAGCTGCCCTTGTCCCTTGACCGGGGCGCCCCGAACCTCGCGTGCGCCCCCAAAGCAGCAAAAACTGCAAAGACCAGCCTGACCGGGGCGCCCGGGCTATTCCGGGCGCCCCCAACCAGCCTAAGTCACTGCCAAAGGCAGTAGGCACTGTCCCGGGCGCCCGGGAGCTCCCGGGCGCCCCCAATGACCTGCCTATAAAAGGGCATCCGAACCCTTTCTTCTTCCCACACCAAATACCATCCTCCTTCCTCACTTCCTTCCTTCCAAGGAGATCAAGTGACACTTGTGCTTTCTCAATCTCAACCATGCCTCCCCGGTATGATTTTTTCTCTTTTGGAATTATTTTCGTAATTCATTTCTTATAAATGCATGTCTCTTAACTTAGAAAACGACGAGCAAACCAAGCGAATCCCGGTACCGAACCGAGTCCCGACCCTAGGTTCCCAACTCTAGAACTGTGTAATAAGTTTGCTCGAACAACTTACAAGCCTATCAAAACTAGCTATCTTAATAGACATTTCTTTTCCCAATCCTGTCCCTTAGCCATGAATGTCATAAATGTAACGACCCGGAAAATACTCTTAATATTTTCTTTAAAATATTAAGCGGGTCTAGATAATTTTTCGAAGGATCTAGAAATATTAGTACGAACCTTAGCCTAGAAATCAAGGTTCTCTTATTTAAATTGAGAAACTAAAATACTAAGGGGCCTTCTAGGAGTTTTCTAGTGCCATTATTATGGGTGGTTTTAGATAAAATTTAATATAAAAATAGAGGGATTGTAATGTAAAATATTAGCATAATTATGGGGCAATTTTAAAGAATTTTCGAAAATGATAGGAAATAAATTAGAAATAAAATAGAAAATTAGTGCATGCACCAAGGATTTAAACCTTGAACGTCTTACATAACCAAGCATACACTAACCAATTCACCTAGCAAGGGAGTTCTATGAGGGAATGAAGCGGATATTAGTGAAGGTGTAGGAAGTGAAGAGTCACCAAGGGAAGTGACATCATGCCTCTTCACTCACCCCTTTTCAAATAGTATAAATAGAAAGGAAGTTACAACTTCCTTCTTTTTTTCTTCATTTCTTCTTCTTCCTCCTTACATGGCCGAAAATTCAAGTGCTCTTCCCCTTGAGAAAAATTCCACCAAGGACCCCATCTTGAAGATCTAGGCCCCCCTACAAGGATACAAGGACTAAGGAAAGTTTAGAGACAAGAAGGTTCTCTCGTTATCTTCGATTCGAATTTTGTAAGCGAGATCAAGGAAGGTAAAACCCCCTCACCTGTGGTATGATAGCTTTCAAATATTTATCATGATCTATGTTTTTGGTTGGCAAGATATGTTGGGAAAATCCATGATTAGGGCTTAGGGGACTTTCGGGCAAGGCTATGGTTTGGGCCTAGGGATGTTGTAAATTCTCTTTTGTGCTCTTAAATGTTCCATGATATTATGTAAGGCATAGATTATGATATAGGGAAATTTTTGGATGCCCTAAAACCCTTCTAAGGTTTCGGCCATAGTAAGTATAGGCTAGGGATTTATTTTAAATTCCTCAAGCATGCTTAGTATGTCTTACTATGAAATAGTATGGATGATAATAGGGATTTATATGAAAATTTTTATGGTTTGATACCCTCATAAGTTTCGGCCATATCAAGGATAAGGATAGGGATTTATTTTAAATGCCTCAAGCATGCTTAGTATGTCTTACTATGAAGTGGTATGAATGATAATAGGGATTTATATGAAATTCTTATGGGTTTGATACCCTTATCAGTTTCGGCCACACCAAGGTCAAGAGGCTAAGGGAAACTCCAACCTTTCCAAGCATGATTAATAGGATTTTTATGATACCTTATGATTAAGAATGGTGTTAAATGAACTCTTCCATGGGCTTGTTACCCTTCTAGGGTTTTCGGCCAACTTTTGTTTTAGGTCTAGGACTTGGAGTTAAGTCCACTCAAGGGTTCAAATAATCTTTCTATGGCATGATATGAAGATAAGAGATGTAATCATGATCTAGGCAAATTTTCCATGGACCCATGGTCCTTGAGACTTTCGGCCAAGACCCAACCCTAGGGTTTGGGTTGGGTTAAGATCTCAAAAATGCATATTTATAAGTTCCCATGATGCTAGTACATGGTTAAGCATGATGTAAGGGCTTCCGTATGACTAAAGCCTTAGTTTATGTGTTATGTGACATGACTTGTATGGTTAATTTTAGATTATGATTTTTATCATGAATATTTAGATCATACACCATGAATACATGAAATTTATGTAGAAGTATATTATGATAAATAGAATAATGCATGTATGATTGATAAATGCTTATAATGAAATTATGACTCATGAAGGTATATGCATGTTTTGTGATGAATGCTATGAATCCTAGTAGTATGTGTTAAGTATATGTAGCTTACCATTCATGTCTTATGATGGATACTAGGATCATGTATGTAAGATAAAATGTATCTTGTATGAGATGTATGTTGATTATGTATGTATGTTCTATATTATGAACAAAGAATGATAAGCATGAATAAAGATGATAGTTATGCCTTAATTATAAGTATGAATGATAAGTATGAATGATGAAGGCATAACGATGATATGAAATAAGTATGAATGATAAGATGAAACATGCATGTTTATTTTCATGCATAAGGCTTGTACCGGACCGAAGTAAGGGTCCAAGGGATGGGTACCTTAAGAACGTCCCGGTTCTGGACTACCGACTATGCTGTCCACGGTTCTGGCACTACCGAAGCTGTGCAACAGGGATGGGCACCTTAAGAACGCCCCGGTTCTAGGACTACCGACTATGCTGTCCTTACCCTAGTAGGTCGAGGCTAGCTACCTCGTATTTACTTAGGGATGCGCGCTATGAAGTATGTATGTGGTACAAGCCAGGGGACCCCAATGATGTTATGTTAAGCATTGAAAAGTATAATTTCAAAACTAAGCATCCTTATGTAGTAAATGCATTAGATTCATTCATACATCTATGTTATGCATCGCGCCAAGGTAAGATTATTTTATGCTTATATTTATGCTCATATTGTATATCATGAATAAGTATGCATTATGTTTAAGTATGCTAAGAATCATGTTATGAATAAGTATGCATTATTTGTAAGTATGCTAAGAATCATGTTATGAATAAGTATGCATTATGTGTAAGTATGCTAAGAATCATGTTATGAATAAGTATGCATTATGTGTAAGTATGCTAAGAATCATGTCATGTATAAGTAATGCATTATGTTCATGTATGCTCATTTATGTCATGTATGACTATGCTTATGTTTATGATCAAAGTTATGTTATGTCAGATGTTTGATATATTTATGTTAAAGCAACGTATGGTTTTAGTGAGTAGGAATAGGGTTTTACTAAGCCTATGTGCTTATAGTTTTATTTTCCTCGTACCGCAGATCAACCAAGAAGCTATTAAGGGAAGCCGCAGGGGAGGCTGAAGCATGTGTGTGTGTGGCAGTGACTTGGCAGAAGATTCTTGTATGACGTTTTGTGGTTATGACTAATAGATGACTTAAGACTTATGATGTTACCCTTACGGATAAGTACATACTGCTTATGATGTTTATGAATAAGTTATGAAATGATTAAGTTATGATATGATGCTATGTATGAATGTTCCATGTGTTTAGTTGCATGATTAAGAGCATGTTAGAAAAGAAAAATAGAATAATGATTCCGCATCATTAAGATATTGTCTAAGTACATGTAATGTTTAGCGTAACACCGCCTCTCTCGCCACACCGCGAGGTGTGGGAAAAAGGCGGGCGTTACAGGTTGGTATCAGAGCATTTGCCATCTCACTACACACACATCAAGCCTCCTTCCTGCCGCTTCCAAGTAAGTATCTTTCAGTATATTTTATGATAGTAAGCACTCTTATGATATGTTATGTTTCTAAAGTATGCAAGTATGAATAATGTCTTATGATAGATAATGGCAAGTACTGGTAAGATATATGAACATGAACGATACTTTCTTTTATTTATATAAATATACATATACATATATATTTATATATAGGTAGTAATAGGTAGTAATTAAATAATTTAGAATTTAATATGGGGGAGGTATAACAATAACTTATATTATCCTTTAGGAAGGAAAACATGGCTAGAAGGCAGAGTAATAGACTTAATGAGACTACCCCCTTGCCTGACCTGATGCAATTAGTGAGTATGCTACTGCACTATTTGATACTGGGGCAACGCACTCGTTCATCTCTACATGCTACATTAAGAAGATGGACATGTCTCCACAAGTTTTAGATAGCAAGTTCTTAATAACCCGCAGCAAATGTCACATTTGAATTTATCGGGGAACCAAGGAAAAAGGACTCAGAAATTCTTACCGACTCTCAAGGCAAGAAGGATGTTAGATAAGGGATATACTAGGTTCTAGCACATGTGGTTGACATAGGTCAAACGAGGGATCAGAAATTGGAGAATGTCAGAGTAGTATGTGAGTACCCGGAGCTAACCTAAGTTCGAGGACGAACTTTCAAGAGGTATGGAGGATTGTAACGACCCGGAAAATACTCTTAATATTTTCTTTAAAATATTAAGCGGGTCTAGATAATTTTCCGAAGGATCTAGAAATATTAGTACGAACCTTAGCCTAGAAATCAAGGTTCTCTTATTTAAATTGAGAAACTAAAATACTAAGGGGCCTTCTAGGGGTTTTCTAGTGCCATTATTATGGGTGGTTTTAGATAAAATTTAATATAAAAATAGAGGGATTGTAATGTAAAATATTAACATAATTATGGGGGAATTTTAAAGAATTTTCGAAAATGATAGGAAATAAATTAGAAATAAAATAGAAAATTAGTGCATGCACCAAGGATTTGAACCTTGGACCTCTTATATAACCAAGCATGCACTAACCAATTCACCTAGCAAGGGAGTTCTATGAGGGAATGAAGCGGATATTAGTGAAGGTGTAGGAAGTGAAGAGTCACCAAGGGAAGAGACATCATGCCTCTTCACTCACCCCTTTTCAAATAGTATAAATAGAAAGGAAGTTACAACTTCCTTCTTTTTTTCTTCATTTCTTCTTCTTCCTCCTTACATGGCCGAAAATTCAAGTGCTTTTCCCCTTGAGAAAAATTCCACCAAGCACCCCATCTTGAAGATCTAGGCCCCCCTACAAGGATACAAGGACTAAGGAAAGTTTAGAGACAAGAAGGTTCTCTCGTTATCTTCGATTCGAATTTTGTAAGCGAGATCAAGGAAGGTAAAACCCCCTCACCTGTGGTATGATAGCTTTCAAATATTTATCATGATCTAAGTTTTTGGTTGGCAAGATATGTTGGGAAAATCCATGATTAGGACTTAGGGGACTTTCGGCCAAGGCTATGGTTTGGGCCTAGGGATGTTGTAAATTCTCTTTTGTGCTCTTAAATGTTCTATGATATTATGTAAGGCATAGATTATGATATAGGGAAATTTTTGGATGCCCTAAAACCCTTCTAAGGTTTCGGCCATAGTAAGTATAGGCTAGGGATTTATTTTAAATTCCTCAAGCATGCTTAGTATGTCTTACTATGAAATAGTATGGATGATAATAGGGATTTATATGAAAATTTTTATGGGTTGATACCCTCATAAGTTTCGGCCATATCAAGGATAAGGCTAGGGATTTATTTTAAATGCGTCAAGCATGCTTAGTATGTCTTACTATGAAGTGGTATGAATGATAATAGGGATTTATATGAAATTCTTATGGGTTTGATACCCTTATCAGTTTCGGCCACACCAAGGTCAAGAGGCTAAGGGAAACTCCAACCTTTCCAAGCATGATTAATAGGATTTTTATGATACCTTATGATTAAGAATGGTGTTAAATGAACTCTTCCATGGGCTTGTTACCCTTTTAGGGTTTTCGGCCAACTTTTGTTTTAGGTCTAGGACTTGGAGTTAAGTCCACTCAAGGGTTCAAATAATCTTTCTATGGCATGATATGAAGATAAGAGATGTAATCATGATCTAGGCAAATTTTCCATGGACCCATGGTCCTTGAGACTTTCGGCCAAGACCCAACCCTAGGGTTTGGGTTGGGTTAAGATCTCAAAAATGCATATTTATAAGTTCCCATGATGCTAGTACATGGTTAAGTATGATGTAAGGGCTTCCGTATGACTAAAGCCTTAGTTTATGTGTTATGTGACATGACTTGTATGGTTAATTTTAGGTTATGATTTATATCATGAATATTTAGATCATACACCATGAATACATGAAATTTATGTAGAAGTATATTATGATAAATAGAATAATGCATGTATGATTGATAAATGCTTATAATGAAATTATGACTCATGAAGGTATATGCATGTTTTGTGATGAATGCTATGAATCCTAGTAGTATGTGTTAAGTATATGTAGCTTACCATTCATGTCTTATGATGGATACTAGGATCATGTATGTAAGATAAAATGTATCTTGTATGAGATGTATGTTGATTATGTATGTATGTTCTATATTATGAACAAAGAATGATAAGCATGAATAAAGATGATAGTTATGCCTTAATTATAAGTATGAATGATAAGTATGAATGATGAAGGCATAACGATGATATGAAATAAGTATGAATGATAAGATGAAGCATGCATGTTTATTTTCATGCATAAGGCTTGTACCGGACCGAAGTAAGGGTCCAAGGGATGGGTACCTTAAGAACGCCCCGGTTCTGGACTACCGACTATGCTGTCCACGGTTCTGGCACTACCGAAGCTGTGCAACAGGGATGGGCACCTTAAGAACGCCCCGGTTCTAGGACTACCGACTATGCTGTCCTTACCCTCGTAGGTCGAGGCTAGCTACCTCGTATTTACTTAGGGATGCGCGCTATGAAGTATGTATGTGGTACAAGCCAGGGGACCCCAATGATGTTATGTTAAGCATTGAAAAGTATAATTTCAAAACTAAGCATCCTTATGTAGTAAATGCATTAGATTCATTCATACATCTATGTTATGCATCGCGCCAAGGTAAGATTATTTTATGCTTATATTTATGCTCATATTGTATATCATGAATAAGTATGCATTATGTTTAAGTATGCTAAGAATCATGTTATGAATAAGTATGCATTATGTGTAAGTATGCTAAGAATCATGTTATGAATAAGTATGCATTATGTGTAAGTATGCTAAGAATCATGTTATGAATAAGTATGCATTATGTGTAAGTATGCTAAGAATCATGTCATGTATAAGTAATGCATTATGTTCATGTATGTTCATTTATGCCATGTATGACTATGCTTATGTTTATGATCAAAGTTATATTATGTCAGATGTTTGATATATTTATGTTGAAGCAACGTATGGTTTTAGTGAGTAGGAATAGGGTTTTACTAAGCCTATGTGCTTATAGTTTTATTTTCCTCGTACCGCAGATTAACCAAGAAGCTATTAAGGGAAGCCGCAGGGGAGGCAGAAGCATGTGTGTGTGTGGCAGTGATTTGGCAGAAGATTCTTGTATGACGTTTTATGGTTATGACTAATAGATGACTTAAGACTTATGATGTTACCCTTACGGATAAGTACATACTGCTTATGATGTTTATGAATAAGTTATGAAATGATTAAGTTATGATATGATGCTACGTATGAATGTTCCATGTGTTTAGTTGCATGATTAAGAGCATGTTAGAAAAGAAAAACAGAATAATGATTCCGCTGCATTAAGATATTGTCTAAGTACATGTAATATTTAGCGTAACACCGCCTCTCTCGCCACACCGCGAGGTGTGGGAAAAAGGCGGGCGTTACAATAAACTTTTTTCAACTAGATAATCTAGTATTCTACACTCATACCTTTAACACATCCTTATGTGCAGAATTCTATAATAACATAGTTCGACAGAACGATCTCATGTTTGTCACTACTGTTCAAAGAATACCCTTGTCGATCACTCCTACCTTGCTAAACCGATTCCTTGGACTACGATCCTCCCAGTCCACCTTTTGTTGCTATCCACCTAGGAATCCTCCATTTGATCCTCCCTACTCTCACATTACTTTAGACACTCTCCATTCCTATTTCTATAGGGAAGCTAGACTTCCCACAGATAGACGATTCCAGTCCGTCGACCTTCAGGTCCAGGACTACGCCCTGTACGGAGTTCTGGTCTGATGTATCTTACCACTATCCACTAGGGATGTCGCGACCATGTGACCTTTTCATACCTTCCTTCTGTATGCCCTGATCCATCATCTTGACATTGACATTGGACTACACATGTTTCATACTATTCTGCATGCGTCCAGTGTCACTACCCAGGGGCGAGTGCGCACCCCCTATTGGCACATCATCACTTCCATTCTTCACCATCACGGTCGCGACATCACTGACGGTGAGATGACTGCGATGACTGACTTTGATGAGATAGGGTTTAGGAACTTCTCTTTAGCTGGTATAGATGTATCGGCCACCGGGGTTTTGACTTGGAGATGACAGCGAGCCAGAGCGCAGATCGACTCAGACGAGGAGGTAGATGTTGATGTTGCAGATCTGGCAGCAGAGGCCCAAGCACACATAGACGAGCCCCCTCCACCGACACTCTACGAGAGAGTGACACGGCTGGAGACACAGGTCCAAAGCCTCCGAGAGGAAGTAGAGGCAAACCATGTTGAAGATATGGAGATAAATCTAGGCTATTACACTGACTATATGAGTGCCCTTATAGCTGAGAGGGAGACCAGAGACGCACAGTATCACGAGATGATGACACTATTTCGATCCTGGCAGTCAGGCTCTTCTGATCATCCCGGTCCCTCGTCCTAGATTTGAGTAGCATTGTATCAGTGACTATTTGACTGCCCCTACTTAGTAGGGTTGACTCATGTTTGACTTGTATGACTTTGTTAGTTTTTCTCTGTTGACTAGCTAACTTATGGAAATGAGTACTTGTTTTTTTGATCAGCAGTTATGATTATGTTTGGTAGAATAGGTTAAGTCTACTCTTGGCTTTCTTACTACTTTGTCCATTTCAAAATCAATTTTTAAAGTACTTTTTAAATGCTTTCAAAATCAGTTATTTTTAAAAGGTTTGAAAACTAAATTTTTTGACTTAGTTTTATTTTAAAAATTACCCCCTTTCAAAACTAGGGCTTTTTCGCAAATGGACTTAGCCTAGGCCCTAACCCTAGAACTGCATGCACCTATAGATTTAGAAGCCAGCATCTCACAAGCACCTTAGGGTACTTTTGATTGATAACCTAGAATGGGTTGAGATGCTTAAGTCTTTGCCTTAATTGAAGATGCTTTAAGTCAGTGCATCTGCAGTAATTGGGGCACTAAATACAACTTACACAGTAATCAAGTTAAGTGTCAAGTTTAGAAAATCTAACTTGAACAGAACACTTCACTTGACTAACCCTAGCAAAAACTACTGTTTATCACAGTTAGTAAGTAGCTAATTGGGTTAGACAGGACCCTAAAAGAGAAAATTGAAACTGATTTGGTCTAGTTCATATCCTAAATTAGCTCAGTACAACAAACTATGCAATTTATTATTTCTTATGCAATTTATTTCCTGTTCTTGCTATATTTATTTGTTTTTGATATATGGCAAAGGGGGAGAGATAGGAAAGGAAAGAGTTTAATAAATTTTTTTTCAAAAAATCAAACTCTATCTTTTATTCAAAAAGTAGTTAATTCATTTTCAGAAGTACTAAGTTTTTTTTAAGTATTTAAAAGTTGGTTTCAGATTTTCCTAAGTACTTAAAACTAAAATTTTTTCCTATGTACTTAAAACTAAAATTTTTTCCTAAGTACTTAAAACTAAATTTTTTTTGTAAAGTTTCCTAAAACCAAAACTTCTTCAAATTTTTTTTCTAAGTACTTAAAACAAAAATTTCTTCAAATTTCCCTAAGTACTTAAAGCTAAAGTTTCTCAAATGTTACTAAGTACTTTAAACTTTTTTGAGTACTTTACACTTAAGGCTTCAAAATTTTTTTGGTACTCAAACTAAAGTTTTCAAAAACCTTCTAAGTATTTTAAACTTAAGTTTTCAAAAAACTTTCTGAGTACTTAAACTTAAATTTTTGAAATTTTCCTTAGTACTCAAACCTAAGTTTTCAAAATCCTTTGTAATACATAAACTTAAGTTTTCAAATTTATCTAAGTATTTAAACTTAAAATTTTCTACAAGTACAAATTTTCCAAAGTGCACAACCAAATTTATTTTGGAAAATATATTTTTAAAGTTTAAGCTGAAAATTATTCTAAGTAAAATTAAATCCATCTTTAGACTTAGAACTTATTTTCAATAACCCCACGAACTTTTAAAAAATCTAGGGGGAGATTCCTTCCAGGGGAGGGAACGAAATTTCATATACTCTGATTAACTTAACTTTTTGAACCAGAGTTGCCATAAATCAAAAAGGGGGAGATTGTTGGTGCAGAAAGCACCCAAGTCAAACCTGTGTTTTGATAATGGCAACAGGGTTCAAAAGTTAAGGTATAATGTTTATCTAACATGTTACTCAAGTGTGCAGACAAAGCCCTAGTGAAGGACTGCTAGGCACCTAGCGAAGGAATGTCTGGATACAAAGCCCTAGCGAAGGACTGCTAGGCACCTGGCGAAGGAATGCCAGGATACAAAGCCCTAGCGAAGGACTGCTAGGCACCTGGCGAAGGAGTGCCAGGATACAAAGCCCTAGCGAAGGACAGCTAGGCACCAGGCGAAGGACAGCTTGGTACTGAAGACCTGGCGAAGGACAGCTAGGCACCTGGCGAAGGACTGCTGGGCAAAAGTCCAACCGGAGGAACCGGTTGGCATCAGGTACATTCTCCCGAGAGGAGTAGGTGAGGACGCGTTCCCCGTCGAGGGAACAGTAGGCGTCGGTTCGACCTAGGGCTCTATTTTGGAGGCCCAAAGTCAGAACCAAGACAGCTAAGGCTGTATAAACTAACATACTATTGCTTTATGTTGTTTTCGACTAACCCTGGATGCAGGACCGAAGGAACGAGTGTCTGCAGCTCAGAGAGCCTTAAAGGAGTGAGGCAGCAGCTGAGTAGGGCGCCCGGAGTGTCCCGGGCACCCCCATGGTGAATACAAAACAGATGGAGCAAGTAAACGAGTTCAGCAGCTTACTGGCGGGCCGCCCCCGTGCTCCCGGGCGGCCCCAGCGTCCCGGGCGCCCCCAGATCAAGCTAAGGAAGCAAGCCAGCGAGAATCCAACAGGATAAGAGCCTGACCCAGTCAACCCGGGCGCCCCCAGCGTCCCGGGCGCCCTAGTCAAGATCTGATCCCGAGTTTGAAGGGATCAGAGCTGACCGAGTGCAACTCAGATCAGCTGACACGTGGGGGGCGCCGCCGACATTCCGGGCGCCCCCAAGGGCTATAAATAGGCTCTCGACCCCAAGGCTTCGAACAACAAATTCTTCCAACGCATTCACGCTCTTCTGCTCCCGCGCTCTGCTCCGGAAACCTCCCGACTCGAGATACAAGCGCCGACAACGTCCTCCTGCTTCAAAAATACAATCTACACTGGACGTCAGTAACGAAGAGTTTCCTTTAAAGTTTACATTACTATATTTATAATTCAATCTTGTAAACTGGTTTTGCGAACATATAGAATTGCCCGCAGAAAACGGTCAACGACCGTGGGCCTTAGAATAGGAGCCGACCGCGACTCCGAACCAAGTAAAAAAACTTGGTGTTTGCGTGCGTTTGATTTGAATTTCCGCTGCGTAATTGCTCTAACTTTAATCCGAACGTTTTACGATATTCACCCCCCCTCTATCGTTTCACTCGCACTAGTGGAAAAAAGGCTTTTAACACCAGTTATTTTCGACTTTTAAAACCGGTTCCGGAACCGGTGTTGATCCAGCCGGCATTGTAAGTATAGACTTTTAACACCGGTTAACAAACCGGTGTAATATATAGATTTAACACCGGTTAATAACCATTGTTAAAAGTTCAATTATGAGGCGGGAAAGCTATTTTAGACACCGGTTATTTTAAATAACCGACGTTCAAACATCATTTTTAACACCGGTTCTGGAAACAACCGGTGTTAAAACATCATTTTTAACACCGGTTCTGGAAACAACCGGTGTTAAAAATGATGTTTTAACACCGGTTCTAGAAACAACCGGTGTCAAAAGTCTTAATTTTTTATATAAATTTCATATTTATTTTTATTTATAATTTTTCTAGACATATAAAAGAACACAATAATATAATAGTTTATCCATAATCAATAACACACCATGAATTAAGTAAATGCAACATCCAATTAGTTTCAAAAACAAAACAATCCATGTATTTTACAACTATCCATTTTTCTTTCAACAAAAGTAAAATGTAAATCAAATAACACATTATACTCCTACTCGCTATGTGATTTTCCAAGCAAAGACAATGTAGAAGCTTGCCACACGAGTTTGCAAGTAAACGGTCTAGTCCAAGATCAAATAGTGAGGAGTACGTTGCAGAACTTCGACCAGCTTAGCATTCCATCTCTTATAAGCGTCTTGCATATTTCCATACAGTACTTGAGTCAAGCTTGAATTTCTTTTCATGCTTTGGCGTGCAGTGGCTACCAGTCGATTGCGAAGCAACTGTGAGAAAATTCCAATGAAAAAATATCAAATAATGCTACGGAGAGAGAAGCAATATAATCAATCATTCACAATTTGGAGCTTACTTGGTGTTTGAGGGTGGCCAAACTTTTCGTGTGCATTGGAGATTGTGGGATGACACCATTTGAAGGTGGAACTCCAATAAGACCACATAACAAGGTCTGGCCAGCAAAACAAGGTCTGACCACATAAAAGTCTTATTTTTGATTACTTCACCATCAAATTTTATTATTGAAGTAAATAATCATATTTTATTACAATATAATTTTAATTTAATAAAATAATTGTCGATTACCATTGCACTAATTTTCTACAATGAAATAGAAAAGGTAATGTAATGATCACAATCCAAATTATAAGAAACATCCATTTATATCTTCAAGGAAAGGGAACAAGAAAATACAAGCGTGCTCTAAATGCTTAGAAGGTTTCCTTCAGCAGCTGAGTTGGATAATTAAGCTTTGTATTACCTTTCTATTGTTATAGGATAGTAGAGCTCATAATAAAGTCCGTTTGCTTACTCTATTGCTTGTGTTCTATTTTCAAGTTACTTCTTCAGAATTCAATAAATGTAATAATGAATTTTCATTTAAGTATGGACTCAATAGTTAAAATAATCATGGGTGATTTGTTGGCTTCTGCCAACTCAATTCAATCTGTTCCATGATTTTGCATAAAATGACTTACAGATAATTTTGTAAGATTCAGTTTTAATCAAACATAATTTCAACAGTAAATGTCTAAATGAGTTAAATTTTTTCTAACCAATTAGTGGCAGGATACATTTCAGGAGTTGACAAAATAAACAACTCTACTTGAAACCTCAAAGAATTGTTATATATATAGGAAAATTGGTTGTATATCAATTTGGTTGTTCGAGCTGACGAAATGGCAAGAATTATACAATTTGGCTGTATATCAATTGAAAAAGAGTCAGGCTATGATCACAGCATGAGGAATATTGGTACAACCAGATCATAGCTCAGGAAACACAAACATATTAAAAGCATGTTTAAAGAAAGAAAAACTAGAAAAAGAAAAAGAAAAATAAACATGAACTTGAACTTGAAGTGGAATACATAACTCTGGATTTAAAAAAAAAAAGATGTTTTACCTTTTCAATGTATGACCGAACGATATTCTCAATATCAACCACAATACTTTCAGGTTGACCCTCTGAAAAAAAAAATCGGGTTGCACTTAAATATGAAATGCAATTTAACTACATAAAGGAAGCATAACATTTAAAAAACATGGAAAGAAAATTACCGACAACCACCTTTGTGAGTCCAGGAAGATCTATAAGTGTCAGGTTGACGACTGCTTTCTTATATCAAGAAGTGTCTTAGCAAACAATAAGTTATGGGGTTATTGATGTGGTTTCAATAAGCTTCATAAAATCCATTAAAAACATAAACTTTCTAGCTCGAGCATCACAATCTCACCATTAGGCGAATAAATACTCAGATGAATTGGAACAGGGGAGATATGCTTGGTGCGACCAGTCTCTCTATCAGTTTCATCTTGGATCTCTTTCCTAACAAGAGCTGCAATAAATGAATAAGATATGAACCTTAATGTAAATATGTAATACGAATTTTACAGATGATGTAGATGTGATGCATAAACTACATTGGCAAGCATGCAAAATATACCAAATATAATTGGTGTACATTTATACAAATTGAATAAGGGAACTAGCAAGTCATTGAAAAGCTTGCTCTGTTTAAGACTCCGACAACATCATAAACCAGCACAACAATTTCTTATAACATAAATTGTCTTACTACAAGTATTTAGCATTTACAAAGGTCAAGAAGAACCAAGGAACCAACAATATTAGAGAGTCTTAGCATTACATATAAGATCATCTATGTTACCCAATGTGCTAAAATCAACACCATCAACAGATGAGATTACCAAAATCAGTGAACCTCTTTCTCGGAAGATGCATGAACTCTGCATATTCTCTATCACCATCAATCTTATGCAACTGGAGAACAAGGGGACGTCTAGTAACAATTCCTACAAGTTTTTGACAGTGAAAGGCACCAGAGTTAAAATCACCAAGATAATTTACAGAAAAATAAAGTTGCAGTCAGTTTTTACCTGAACCCCTTGGTAGGAAGTCCTTCCCAACTATGCTTTCCAGTACTGAAGACTTTCCAGAACTCTATTAACACAACTAAATCAGAAAAATACAATATAACAAAACAAAATAATAATAAAAACTAGCACTTCAGTGTGGAATGAAGTACTTAAGCTACAGATCTTTAATTAGTGTTAAGTCTAGAAGAATGTTGGTGAAAGATGCACAACAAGTACATGACGATTTTATTACAATGCAGAGAACAAGAAATTGAAACCAAAAACAAAGATCAATTACCACATCCTAAGTTTTCAGAGAAAGAACCAAGAAGAATTATTACAGGAGACCAAAAAGAGAAACTGGAGAACTTCAAAAAATAAATATGAACTGGCACATAAAACAGAATCCTGAAACACAGGTACTTGAAATGAAGTAACTAACAGAACCATGATAGATTTGCCAAAATATAATTACTAAAAATGAAGTAGCTAAAGGAACACTGATCGTGTTCAAAAAGACCTATTCAAAGTCCAATGGTGAAAGAATGTGTTACTTGATAATGGCGTTAAAAATTAACTCGAGAATTTACCAAGTTGGTCTTGCCCATCTAGAGTCTGCTTTGTGATTAGTTGATCCAAAGCTACTGTATTTGTCTGTATAAGAAGTCTGTTGTATTTGTCTGTATAAGACTGGCCAAATTGTATAATTCTTGCCATTTCGCCAAATTGTATAATTCTTGTCATTTCAATTGATATACAACTCTACTTGAAACTTCAAGCTCGAACAAAACCCTTGCCTTTTCTTCTCATGGTCAGGAAACCTCAAAGAGGAAGCGGCGCTGCAAGGAAAGAATGAAGGGGGTGGGAGAGGGAAGAAAACTGAAAGGAAAAGAAGAGGGAAAACGCCAATGGAACCTTCCGAGCGCGTGGTTGAAGATGTGCGTCGAGGGGAGGGGGAGATGTAAGCGCGGCGAAGAGGGAACGGAGGCGCGTCGTCGAGCAAAAGGGGGCGGCGCGTTGTCGGGAGAAGGGGGAGGCGTTGCATGATGATGTTAGGGCTTGACTTGGGGAGTTTTAAGGATTACTTTGAAATCAAATATAAATCGGTTACTTTATTTATAAAAGAAAATATATTTTAGTTAATTTAAACTTATTACTTCGGTATAAAAATTTATGGATTTTATTTAGTAACTTATTACTTCATCAAATATTTATTATGAAGTAAAATATCAAATAAATTTAATAGTAAGCACAAGGCATGCGCGCGAAAAACATATGACCACGGTTATTTACAAAACCATAGTCAAATATATTTTTAACACCGATTGTTAAAAGAACCGGTGTTAAAAGTATTTTAAAGTTCAAATAATTATAACATATGACCCCGGTTATTTATAAAACCGTAGTTAAATATATTTTTAACACCGGTTGTTAAAAGAACCGGTGTTAAAAGTATTTTAAAGCTCAAATAATTACAAAAATGCCACCGCCTTTTTTTTTTAACACCGGTTTTAATACAACCGGTGTTAAAAGCCGTTGTTAAAGGTCTTTTTTGTACTAGTGTCGATCCAACAGGACCATCATCCTTGGTTTTAGGTTTGTACCCCAAACCTTTCTTCCTTCTAGAAGGTCCATGATTTCCTAGCTCTAGGTTTTGAATTTTTGATCCCTTAAATAGATTTTCTATTTTCTTAAGGGATTTTTCTAATGTCTCATGTTTTGACCTCAAAACTTGATTTTCAATCATTACTTCCTCAAGGCTTGGTTTTCTAGTGTTGCCTTGGTGATTTTTCTTGGCCTTGGATTGGGTAGGTCTACCATTAAGTGATCTAAAATTTTCCCTATCCTTAGGTGTGGTGGACCTAGCATGGAGAGCTCTATATTTCTCCTTAGGTTTTTCATTCCTCCTATTTTCATGATAAATAGCATTAAAATGATAATAATTTTTCTTAGCATGCATGTTATCATGATTTAAATAAGTATCATTACCTAATGGTACCTTAGTATTGTTCTTGGAGTCTCCCCCTTAATTTGAGCTCCTCCACTTTGCTTTGGTCGAATCCTTCCTCTTTAGACATTGATTTCGATAATGTCCTTTTTGTTTGCATGAGAAGCACACAATGTGCCTCTTATCCTTCTTTACTTTGGGGCCGACCTCCTTTGGCTTCTCCATGGTTTTGAGTGCTACTTGCACCTTCTTCTTGACCAATTTGGGACACTTACTCTTATAGTGCCCTTTTTCCCTACACTCAAAGCAAATGATATGAATCTCCCTCTTCGGATTTGTCTTGACTTGGTACAGTGGAGGGATCTTCATGAAGCTTTGCCAATTTGCTCCAAAGCACTTTGGCATCTTTGAATTCGCCAATCTTGTCCAAGATGGTGCTTGGCAAAAGATTGACCAATAACTTGGTCACTTTGTCGTCGGCCTCGCATCTCTTGATTTGCTCCTCATTCCATTTGCTTTTCTTAAGGAGCTTTCCTTTGGTGCTTGTTGGAGCTTCAAAACCCTACATTAGAGCAAACCATTGCTCTATCTCCATCATGAAGAAATTTTCAATCTTTGACCTCCAAAGATCGAAATTTGCCTTGTCGAATGGTGGAGGTGCCCGGGTGTCGTAGCCAAACTCCATCATTGAAGTTGAACCCTCTTGATGATGAATTCTTGAAATTAGGGTTTCTTCCAACTTCTTCTTCTTCCTCTAGCTCTTGCCCTCTTGGCGATGAGTCCAAAGAAGAGCAACCTTACTCTGATACCACTTGTTGGGACCAGTAGACGAGCTAGAGGGGGAGGTGATTAGCTCCGGTTTGCTTGTAGATGATTTATCGCGGCGGAAGACTTCAAGCAATCGCTAACACAAGGATTTACTTGGTATCCACCCAGGTCGGGTGACTAATCCAAGGATCCACTCTCATCACTCTCTCATACACTATAAAAGATCTCCTTCTTGAGGTGGAGAAACCTCTTAACAAGCTTTCACAAAGATACAACAAGAATCAAAGCAAACACAAAATGAAATCTTACAAGATTTATAATGAATAAACTCTCTTTGCTTTCCTTGCTATCTTTAAGCTTGTGGTTGCCTCTAGAATCTTAGAAATGCAGCAGCAAAGTCCTCCAAGACTTCCCTTGAGATGGCACCAATGAAGGAGAAGAAGGGGAGAAGAGCTACGACTCAAAACCTGCGCAAAAACCCTTATACCCGACGCCTAGGGTTTCTGAATCGATTACTCAATCGATTACCACGTCACACTGAGCCGTTCAACGGCTAGTTTTCGAACCGTAATCGATTAGCCAATCGATTACCAGTGCCCTGAATCGATTACCCAATCGATTCAGAGCCTCTCTGTTCTCTCGCACAAACCTCCGTGATCGATTACTCCAATCGATCAAGAGACACCTTAATCGATTGACCAATCGATTAAGGGAAGGCTGAATCGATTACCCAATCGATTCAGCCACCTTCTGTCCTCGCAACCAACTCTCTTAATCGATTACCCAATCGATTAAGTCCAACCTAACTTGTGCTCACAAGTCTAGGGTTCCCTACCAAGTATCCGGTCAACCCCTTTGACCAACTTGGAATTCTTCTGCCTAATTCCCAACTAGGAGTTAACCTGATTCCCCATCAGGTTTGCCTAACCCTCGAGTTAGGTCTAGTCTCTCGGTAGACTTCCACCTTGCCAGCATGCGATCTCCCCGATCCATCTGAACTTCACCTAGTCCCACTAGGTCTTTTCCTATGCCAGCGTACGCTCTCCCCGATCCACCTGGACTTCACCTAGTCGCACTAGGTGTGCCTAGTCCCACTAGGTCTTTTCTTGTGCCAGCGCGCGATCTCCCCGATCCACCTAGACTTCACCTAGTCCCACTAGGTGTGCCTAGTCCCACTAGGTCTTTTCCCTTGCCAGCGTGCGATCTCCCCAGTCCACCTGGACTTCACCTAGTCCCACTAGGTGTGCCTAGTCCCACTAGATCTTTCCCGTCAAGTCTCCAGTCAACCTTGGCCCACCTGACATCATACGACATTCAACCATCATATGACATTCAAACATCATTATGACATTCAAACATAATTATCAAACATCGAAACATCCAAACATAAGCTCACCACGCTTATCAGACATAAGCTCACCCGAGCCTGGTCAACCTAGGTCAACCTTGACCTAACCAAGATTGCACCAACAAAAGCTTACAACCACAAAACTTTGTATATCTTCGCGTAGGTTGTTGGTAAGCTTTCTAATTGAGTAGCGGCATACTTATATTTGTCATAGCAGTAGGAGAGCAATTAAGTGACTAGAAGAATGGATGCTTGGCTCAGACCTCGAGACTAGCTTATATAAGCAGCGTTCAGTCGACTGATCCGATCCATCGACTGACCCTCCTACAGTCTACGAAAATCGCTCCTTTCCTTGTTATCACTGATTCAATCTGCTCGACTGGCACTACATTTAATTCGACCAGTTGACTAATCCAAATGATCAGTCGATGAAATCTTTTTCCTTTCTGAGCTTCGCTCTTACCAAGTGTGGATCGGTTGACTGATCCTAATGATCAATTGACGGATCTCTCAAAAATGCTTCTACACAAGTTAGATTAGTTAACTGATCCAATCTATCAGTCGACTAAATGCTGGTTAACTTAGTTTAACTAATCTGCACCAAAGAGTTATTACAGCAAATAGTATATATAAAAATTAACTCTACAAAATAGAGTTAGCACAATAATGATGCATGAGTAAAGACAGTATAACCTATCTTAATTTTAACTTAGAAACCTCAATGGTAGAGGTTTCTCTAATTGGACCAGTGCCTAAGGGTTGTCCCTTCGGGATACGACCTCACTACACTCTCTCCAAGACTTACCTTAACTCACTTGCCAAACATAGAGTCCTCCAGACCTGCTTGGACTTCACTGCTTGGCATCGGATCTACTTTCCAGGGCTTTCACTTGCTCAGTATCAGATCCTTCAGACCTACCAAGACTTCCTACCAGATGCCAACCCATCTAAACTTCCTTCCTGATTTTGACGATCTGCCAAGATTTCACTTGCCTAGTATCAGGTCCAGCTGACCTACCAGGGCTTCCTAAGTTGAGCTTCTAGCACACTTGATCAATTCATTAGATTACAACAAAATTTAACTTGAATCTTTGATAACATCAAAACATAAGTTTGATTATGGTGCTTCCTGTACCTACAATCTCTCCCTTTTTGATATTTGACAATAAGGTGTAGGGTTAAGTTAAAATATGCATAATGAAATCATGAAATAACTCCCTCTCAAGTACAACCTCCCCCTGAACATAATATTTCTCCTCCTTTGAGACACATCAAAAATAGGGGTCATTGCAACTAGAGAGGTTTTTTTTTAAAAAAAAATCTAATTGTAAAAATATTATTATAATTTTTGAAAAAAATTTATAATTGTAAAACTTTTCTAAGTGTCTAAGTATTATAAAAAATTCAGCTTAAAAGATTTTAAGAATTTTAAATTTATGTTAAAAGAAACTAAAAATTTATTCTAAAATATTTAAGCAATTTGAAAGTACTTAAGTAATTTTTGA
Organism: Boesenbergia rotunda; assembly: GCA_024364735.1. Taxonomy (NCBI): domain Eukaryota; kingdom Viridiplantae; phylum Streptophyta; class Magnoliopsida; order Zingiberales; family Zingiberaceae; genus Boesenbergia; species Boesenbergia rotunda. The sequence continues at coordinate 36,580 of JAGFNQ010009150.1, read as the reverse complement.
AAACTTTCTTAAAGTGTTGAAAGTGATTTTGAAACTATTTTCTTTAGTTTCGAAATAAATTTTGAAAATTTTTAGGTAACTTTTAAAATAGAATTAAGTTTGAAACATAAGTTGTGAAATTGATTAATTGTGAAATTTTAAATTTCCTTAAGTTAAATTTATTTATGTTTACAATTAAGTTGTTAAGTTAGATTCTTAAGTTAAAATGTTTTAAGTTATCTTTAAGTTAAAAATAAATTTTAAATAAAGTTAAAAATAAGTTAATAAATTTTTTAATTAAAATAAGTTTTTAATTAAGTTAAAAATAAGTTTTTATTAAGTTAAAAATAAATTTTTAATCAAGTTAAAATTTGAGTTTTTAATTAAGTTGTAATTAACCTTGGTTTAAATTGGTTTTGATCTAATTTGGTTTAATTTGATTTTGGTTTAATTTGATTTAATTGTTTTAATTTGGTTTTGATTTAATTTGGTTTTGTTTTAATTGGTTTAATTCAGTTTTGGTTTAATTTGATTTAATTTATTTAATTTGGTTTTGATTTAATTTGATTTTAGTTTAATTTAAATTTTGTTTAATTTGGTTCTAGTTTATTTTGGTTTTAGTTTGGTTTAATTTGATTTTGATTTAATTTGGTTTTGATTTAATTTTCATGACACTCAAGAGTTTTCGAACAGGGTAATCCCTATGGTTTGTGTGAGATGAAATCTTGTTAATTAACAGGGGTAGCCTTGGCTTATGTTTGATTTAAGTTTAGCTTTGGGTCCTCCAAGCAAGCGACCTTGAGTAAGCTCCCAGGTTGTGACGAGTCACATGGATATCATTAAGGCAACCACAATTCTAGACAAAGCTTCTCAATTGTTCTCACTCAGAGGGCTTAGTATTCAACTTAGACCCTTAAAAAATTAGAACGAACCATAATTTAACTAATCCAACGTACCCAAAAGGGTAGGTTGAGTTATTGAGGTGGCAACTAGTTTGTCGAATCCTATTGAAAATTTTAGTTTATTATTTAGGAAATAGATTTGATATTTAGGTACAAAATATTGGTTTGCTCCTATTTGCTTTATTAAGGAAGCTTTCGAGATCTGTGTTTGGACTTGGTTACTAACATTTTGACTCAGTAATGATAGGTAAGATTTGTTTCTTAACTTAGGTTTCTATCTAGGCCTAAATTTGTTGTATACAACCCGTTGGGATCCAAGCATCATATTCAAATCCTTGGAGCCCAAGTTGAACTATTCCAATGTTTTCTTGAGTCCCTCAACTTAACCTTTCAAGGAGGAATTTTATTCCTCAAGTTTTGCAAGTTAAGTTGAAGTTCCTTCTTGAAGTTGATTAGTTGAGGAGTTCAATTTAACTTGCTCCTTAAGATGGTTAACCTCCTTAAGGAGTGAGTTAATCTGATTTACTCAACTTTATAAAGAAACATTTTACTATTTTGCGTAATTAAATTTTAGAAAATAAATTTACCCCGTCATCGTGGTTTGATTGTGACTTGGAGTTTGACTCGTATTCTGATTCAGACTCAAGATCAGTTTGATCATTCCTTGCCATCAACGCCAAGTGGCTTGAGTGTTTTGGTTCCTCCACATTCGACTCGTCTGGGGAAGTTTCATCCCAAGTTGCTTTCAAGGCTTTCCTTCTTCTAGATTGCTTGGGTTTCTCCTCCTTCATATTTGGGCACTCATACTTAAAGTAACCCTTTTTGTTAAATCCAAAGCAAGTGATCTCTGATTTGGTTATGGTTGATATACTCAGCACTTTCTTTGGGTTCTTCTTGGTTCTCCTCTTAGTAAACATTCTTCGAACCATGATACTATTTCCTCTTCGTTGGTTGAATTTGAATCTAACTCACCCTCAGATTCTAGCTTTGGTTTAGACTTGATCTTAGCCTTTGTTTTTACTTTGTCCTGCATATGAAGCTATATTTTTCTCTGATGGACCAAGATTAGTTTGCTCATGTAATTCAAATTCACAAAATAATTCATCGAGTTTAATAATTGAAAGGTCCTTTAAAATATTATAGGCATCTAGTATTGATGCCTACAATGTGTTTCAAGGGAATAAGCTATACCTAATGATATCTCGATTTTCGAGGTGATGACCAATTAGATGGAGGTCGTTGATGATGTCTTTGGTTCTAGCATGAAGTTGAGTAGCATTTTCTCCATAAAACATCTTGATGTCGAATATTTGAGTTAGAAGAAGATCTCTCTTGGTTACCTCTTAGTCATCTATTCTTTCATGGAGCTTGACTAATCAGTCCCACAACTCTTTGGCATTGTCGAATGAACCGACTCAGTTGAGTTTTTCCTTTGTTAGGCCACATTATAATGTGTTCATTGCCTTGTAGTCAATTTGGGCCTTTCTCTTCATTTCCGGTGTCCACTTTTCTGATTCCAAGAGTTGTTCATCTTTAATTGGAGGTGTGTAGCCCCTTTGATGTCGAACTAAAAGTCGATGTCTACCTTCAAGAAACACTCCATCCTTCTCTTCCAGTAGCTAAAGTCATCTCCATTGAACAACGGAGATCGAACAGTATTGTAGCCTTCTAGATAAAAGTTCAACATTCTAGCAAAACAAAATAAGTACAAGAATATTTTCAAGACTTTTTCTTGGGATTAATAGTGTGGTATGAATGAAAAGAATAAGCTAGAAAGACTATTAGGTCTTTTTAGAATGACCTTGCTCTGATACCAATTGTAGGATCATTTAGTACCCAGAGAGGGGGGGTGAATCTTGATCATTAAAATCTTTCTTTTTGTTTCGAAACAAATCAAAGTAAAGCAATGGAAAACATAATAAAATAGACATGTTTCTTTTACTTGGTTCGGAGCCTTCATCTACTCCTATTCCAAGGCCCGCGATCCTCGATCGCTTCATTGGGCAATCAACTAAATTTCTTTCTTCGAAAATCTTTCAAAGAAAGCAAATGCATACAATGATAAAGAGATAGTAATAACCTACTATCCCCTATACAATGAATATAAGTACACAAAGTAAAAGCTTACAACCACACAACTTTGTAAATCTTTGTGTAGGGTGTTGGTAAGCTTTCTAATGGAGTAGTAGCGCACTTGTATTTGTCATAGTAGCAAGAGAGCAATTAAGTGAATAGAAGAATGGATGCTTGGCTCGAACTTCGAGACCATCTTATATAGGCAACATTTAGTCGACTAATCTGATCCGTCGATTGATCCTCCTATCAATCGACGGAACCCTCTTCTTTCCTTATTGTCACTGATTCGATCTGCTCGGTGGGCGCTGCATTTAATTTGACCAGTCGACCGATCCAGATGATTAGTCGACTAAATCTTTTCCCTTTCTGAGCTCCGCACTTACCAATTAAGTGTGGATCGGTCGACTGATCCTCAATCGACAGATCTCTCAGAAATGCTTTCGCAGAGATTGGATCAGTTGACTGATCTAATGTATCAATCGACTGATCCAATCTATCAGTCGACTGAATGTTGGCCAACTCAGTTTAACTAAACTGCACTAAAAAATTAGTATAACAAATAGCATATATAAAAATTAACCCTACAAAACAAAGTTAGCACAATAATGATGCATGAGTAAAGACAATAGGGTCTGTCTTGATCTCAACTTAAATACCTCCATGGTTTTTCTAGTTAGATCAGTGCCTAAGGCTTGTCCCTTTGGGACACGACCTCACTGCATCTCTCCAAGACATACCTCAACTCACTTGCCAAACATCGAGTTCTCTTGACCTATTTAGACTTCACTGCTTGACATCACATTGGCCTGTCAAGGCTTCTACTCGCTCGATATTGGGTCCTTCAGACCTACCGAGACTTCCTATAAGATGTCAACCCATCTAGACTTCTTGCCTAGTTTTCAAGATCTGTCAAAACTTCACCTGCCTAATTTTGAGTCCAGTTGACTTACTAGGGCTTCCTAAGTTGAGCTTCCTGCATACTTGATCAATTCATCAAATTACAACAAGACTTAACTTGAACCTTTGAGATCATCAAAGTATAAGTTCGATTATAGAACTCTCTGCACCAACACTTTATGGCTCTCTCGAATTCAAATTCTACAATTGTTTTCCAATCAAGGTAATGATTGACTGACTCACCTATTGTTCATCTTTTCCTCCCCTTCTCCTTACTCTACCAAAAGCCTCTCCTCAACGGAAGACACCTACTTTCGAAGCTTACAAAAGCTAGCTCTTCCCTAGTGGAAGATGTTGGATACGATTTTGTAAAGCAAAATTTTGATGTCATCGATCGTTGTAAGTCAAGTTTGACTTCAAAATCAAAATCTACGTTTCGCGTAGATAAATCTGGACTATTTATTTGCTCAAAAACGATTAAGGGTGAATGAGAAATTAATTGTTCAAGATATGCTCAAATGAACATTAAGGAAAAAGATGGGACTTTAGTCCCACATTGCTAACCGGCGAGAGCCAGTGTTTCCTTATATGTGTTCCTGTACTAATGTTGTTAATACAAAAGAACAGGAGATCTCCACCCTTGGGCGAGCAAGTGCTCACACCTGCGAGCCCGCCACCCACCACGCGCGCAATGGGCGCATTGTTGGCGCACATTGCACTTCGCACCGTCGCGAGGAGCTTTAATTTATGCTCCACGTAGCGATGACGTGTCATGATCAGGTGACGTCATGTGGCATGTTGATGTGACGTGTTGTGATCAGGTGGCGCCAAGTGGCATGTCGGTGATGAGGCAGTGCCTATGTGGCACGCGACTGTGTAGAGAACGATGACTAGATTGGGCGAACAGATGGTGGTCGTCGGATCAAAGATCTAGACAGATCACAGGCATGTGCGATCTAGAGCGTCGGATCAAAGATCTAGACAGATCACAGGCAGGTGCGATCTGGAGCGTCGGATCAAAGATCTGGACAGATCGCAGGTAGGTGCGATCTGGAGCGTCGGATTTGAATCTAACTGTGAAGAGGGAGGATGGATCTTAGGCGTTGGATTAAATGTTCTAATCTGGCGGCTGAGATCAAAATGGGATCTGAAGAGTTATAACTCTTCATATCAAGGGAGGAGATTAAAAGACTTTTAAAGGTTATACCCTTTCGTTATAAACGGTCTAGATCCGTCCGAACCAAAGGGTACTTACCTCTTCACTCAATATAAATACATCCCTCCACTTGATCATTTCATTCATTCAAGCATTGCAATCTAAAAGCATTTGCACTCATCCATCTTCTGCATCGAGAGTCCAAAAAGCCTATGAAAAGGTTCGCCGGTCTCGGAATTTGAAGTGCTACTATTCCGAGACGACGTCGTTGTATCTTGGAAACGAATTGCTGCTATCCATGAGCACCAGTAGCGGAGCAATATCGTTTTACGGAGATAGTGTTGAACACTAGCTTCGACATAAACCAATCAGTTTGCTTCCTCCGAAAGCAACCTTTCGGAAGATCCGACGGTCGTAAATCGACTAAGTCAAATACCGAGGAGATACAAAACAGCAACCAACAATCGTAAAACGATAATCGGCAAACTGATATGGCCGAAATCAACGATGTACCAACTGTCGTCCCTCACGCTGAGAAGCCGGAGAAATTCAACGGAGCCGACTTCAAAAGATGGCAGCAGAAGATGTTGTTCTACCTGACCACGCTGAACCTTGTATGGTTCCTGCATGAAGACCCGCCAGCCGCTACGGAAGATAATTCCGGGAGCTAGGATGCTCCCGATGCGTGGTCACACGGAGACTTCTTGTGCCGCAATTACGTTCTTAATGCATTGGAAAATGCACTATATAACGTATATTGCATGATGGAGACGGCTAAGTCACTGTAGGAATTGCTGGAGAAGAAATACAAAATCAAAAATGTCGGACTGAAGAAATTAATCGTCGGTCAGTTTCTGGATTTCAAAATGGTGGATTACAAGAGCGTCACGTCTCAGGTACAAGACATGCAACTGATAATGCATGATCTGGACGCCGAAGGAATGCCGCTAAACGAGTCATTCAAAGTTGCTGTGGTAATCGAGAAACTCCCTCCGTCATGGAAGGATTTCAAAAATTTCCTAAAGCATAAGCAGAAGGAGATGGGACTTGAAGACCTCATCCTACGGCTGCGAATAGAGGAGGATAATCGAAAATTATCTGATTCTAGAGGAGCAAAGTGGACAGTCGACGAGATGTCCAACCTGACGGAACCAAAAGCCAAGAAGCCAAAGCAACCAAACCAGAAGGCTCAAGGCAAAAGGTTCAAGGGCACGTGCTACAATTGTGGAAAGTCAGGACACATGTCCAAAGGCTGCATACGTCTGAAGAAGACAACCAAGAGCCAGAAAAATGTTGTGAACCAAGTCGCAACCTTCGCTGACATAGATCTCAGCGCTCTGGATCTCACTGCGGTCGTGTTCGAAGCCAACTTGGTGGACAACCCGAAGCAGTGGTGGATCAATACTGGAGCAACCTACCACGTCTGTTCGGACAAGGTGATGTTCTCCAAGTACACCCCGATAAGTGGAAGAAAGCTCTATATGGGCAACTCCACGACGTCCTCAATTGTTGGACTTGGGATAGTTGTTCTAAAAATGAGGTCTGGGAAGGAGCTAACTCTCATTGATGTGCTCCATGTTCTCGACATCAGGAAGAACTTAGTTTCTGGATCGGCATTTGTTAAAGTCGGATTCAAACTAGTGTTCCAATCAAAAAACTTTGTGCTTACGAAGAGCGGTGTCTTCGTAGGAAAAGGGTATTTAGAACAAAAGTTGAACAAGATGGTTGTAATGATTGTACACCGTAATTTTGATGGCAATAAATTAAAAGCTTCCAGCTATGTTGTTGAGTGTTTTAATTTATGGCATGATCAGCTTGGGCATATCAATAACAATACTCTGAAACGTCTCGTCAAACCAAATTTATTATCGAACATCGATGTTGATGAAACACACAAATGCGAAGTGTGCATGGAAGCGAAAATGACGAGACTACCTTTTCATTCGGTGGAAAGGTCAACGACTCCTCTAGAATTAATACATAGTGATCTATGTGACTTGAAATTCGTGCAAACTAGAGGAGGTAAAAAGTACATCATTACTTTTATCAATGACTGCACGAGGTTCTGTTATGTCTTTCTTTTAAGAAGTAAAGACGAAGCCCTAGAAGCTTTCAGAACCTATAATACAGAAGTTGAAAATCAACTTGAAAAACGAATTAAAATAATTCATTGCGATAGAGGTCGAGAATATGGTGCACCATTTGATGAATTCTATTCAGAATCTGGAATTATCCATCAGACAACGACACCTTACTCACCTTAATTGAATGGTGTTGCCGAACGTAAAAATCGGACACTAAAAGAAATGATGAATGCCTTGTTGATAAATTCAGGCTTACCCTAGAACTTGTGGGGGGAAACCATATTATCAGCAAGCCACATTCTCAATAAAATCCCTCACAAGAAAAATGATAAAACACCATATGAACTATGGAAAAGCTGTAAGTCATCGTACAAATACTTGAAAGTGTGGAGGTGCTTAGCAAAGGTCGAAGTACCTAAGCCAAAGCAAGTTAAGATCGGACCAAAAACATTCGATGTAACATTTGTCGGATATGCCCAAAATAGTAGTGTATATCGCTTCATAATTCATAAGTCAGACATTCCTGATATTCATGTGGGTGCAACCATAGAATCTCGGAATGTAATATTTTTTGAAGGCGTGTTCCCAAGTAAGAAGGAAAATGTTCAAAATAATGACAACGGAAGTTTTAACAAAGATAATGGTCCAAAACTTAGTTGTCATAAAAGGGTTATTGACGCTCAAAGAGAAGAGACACGTGGAGCAAACGGGCTAGAGTAGAAAAATCGTTTGGGCCAGATTTCATGACATTCATGTCAGAAATGGACCGAAGAACACTAAGCGAAGCTCTCTCTGGTCCCGATGCCCCATTGTGGAAAGAAGCTGTGAATAGTGAAATCAAATCCATCATGAATAACCATACTTGGGAATTAGTAGACCTTCCTTCTGGTACTAAACCATTAGGTTGTAAGTGATACTAAAACGCAAGTATAAAGCTGATGGATCGGTTGACAAGTATAAGGCTAGACTTGTAGCTAAAGGGTACAAGCAACAGGAAGGTCTTGATTACTTCGATACCTACTCACTGATGACAAGGATTATGTCTATACGAGTACTGATAACCAATACAGCATTGTATGACCTTGAAATACACCAAATGGATGTTAAGACTGCGTTCTTAAATGGTGAGTTGGAAGAAGAAATCTACATGGAGCAACCCGAGGGGTTCATAGCTCCTGGAACTGAGGGAAAGGTGTGTCGACTTGTTAAGTCATTGTATGGACTTAAACAAGCGCCAAAGCAATGGCACGGAAAATTTGACAAAATAATGTTGTCAAACGAATTCAAAATAAATGAATGTGACAAATGTATTTATGTCAAAAGCACACCTGAGAATTATGTAATCGTCTGTCTATACGTAGACGACATGCTCATAATGGGAAGTAATCATGATATCATCATGAGTGCTAAGAAAATGTTGACCAATAGTTTCGACATGAATGATATGGGTCTAGCAGATGTCATATTGGGAATTAAAATTCTTAGGACGTCCGATGGGATAGTTGTAACACAATCCCATTATGTAGAGTCAATATTGAAAAGATTCAATACATACGATCTCTTTACTGTAAAACACCTATGGATCTAAGTCAACACTTAGCGAAAAACCATGGTGAACCTATATCGCAATTGGAATATTCTCAGTTAATTGGCAGTGTGATGTATCTCACAAACTGTACTCCTCCGGATATTGCCTGTGTGGTCAACAAACTGAGTAGTTTTACGAGCAATCCAAACAACACCCATTGGAAAGCACTAATGCGAGTTCTTAGATATTTAAAATATACTATGAACTACGGATTACATTACGGAAGGTATCTCGCAGTCTTGGAGGGATATTGTGTTGCTAATTTGATCTCCGATACAAAAGATTCCAAATCCACTAGTAGTGGATATGTATTCACGATCAGTGGGGGAGCAGTATCTTGGAAATCCACTAAGCAGACAGGCATAGCTCGGTCAACAATGGAATCCAAGTTTATAGCACTTGACAAAGTAGCTGAAGAAGCTAAATGGCTGCGAAATTTCTTGGAAGATATTCCGAGCTAGACAAAACCTGTGCCCGCCGTACTTATCCACTGTAATAGTCAATCGGCAATTGGAAGGACACAGAGTAGTATGTATAATGGTAAGTCACGACATATACGTCGTCGACATAATACCATTAGGCAGTTGATCTCGAACGGAGTGATTGCAATCGATTATGTCAAATCTAAAGATAATTTGACAGATCCCCTAACGAAGGGGCTAAATCGAGATCAAATATACTGCTCATCAAGAGGAATGGGATTGAAAATCTACAACTAAAAACGACTATAGTAGTAACCCAACCTTGTTGACTGGAGATCCCTAGATCTTGGTTCAATGGGACAACGAAGTTACAGAAGTTGTGTAACAGCACAAGAGAAATAATTATCTCTATATCCTAATCCTAGGATGATTTGGTGTTGTCCTACCACATGTAGTGAGGATAAGCTTATGCTTTTAATGACTTCTATACCTTTAAGGTGGAGTATGGTAGGATATTCTTGATAGAAGTGTCACCTATGTGAGTGTGAAGATAGGTGACTTCAATAAAATACTCATGAATCCAAGATGGTGTCCATGGCTGAAACGGAACCAATCATGAGAACCAAAAGTGGGTGAGATAAGTCTCTGTGTAAGTGTTATTGTCTTAGTATACAACAACAGCTGAGCAATTCAAGACATCACATTCACTGCGCAGCCTAGTATGCTCGATAGCATTCCACTATGGAAGGTTCAAAGCCACAAGCTACCTTTCTCGATGCAATGACTTATCGATTGGACTCTTGTATAGTGTCAGCATGCATACATGCAATACATGCATTAATTTCCATTCATGTGGGGGATTGTTGGTTATGATTTTGAAAAGTAAAATTTTAATGCCATCAATCATTAAAAATCAAGTTTGACTTCAAAATCAAAATCTACGTTTCGCGTAGATAAATCTAGACTATTTATTTGCTCAAAACCGATTAAGGGTAAATGAGAAATTAATTGTTCAAGATACGCTCAAATGAACATTCAGGAAAAAGATGGGGTTTTAGTCCCACATTGCTAGCCGGCGAGAGTCAGTGTTTCCTTATATGTGTTCCTGTGCTAATGTTGTTAATACAAAAGCACAGGAGATCTCTACCCTTAGGCGAGCAGGTGCTCGCACCTGCGAGCCCGCCACACGCGCACGTGCACAATGGGCGCTTTGTTGGCGCACTTTGCATTTCGCACCGTCGCGAGGAGCTTTAATTTATTCTCCACGTGGCGATGACGTGTCGTGATCAGGTGATGCCACATGGCAGGTCGGTGATAAGGCAGTGCCTATGTGGCACGTGACTGTGTAGAGAACGATGACTGGATTGGTCGAACAGATGGTGGCCGTCGAATCAAAGATCTGGACAAATTGCATGCAGGTGCGATCTTGAGCGTCGGATCAAAGATTTGGACAGATCGCAGGCAGGTGTGATCTGGAGCGTCGGATTCGAATTTGACTGTGAAGAGGGAGGATGAATATGAGGCGTCGAATTTGTTAGATCGGAGAAATCGATAGAGGGGGTGAATATTGTTATAAAATTTTCGGAATACTAGAGAAGATACGCAGCGGAAAATAACAGAGCACACACGAACACAAGTTGATTTTCCTTGATTCGGAGTCGCGGTCGGCTCCTACTCCATGGCCCACGGTCTTTGACCATTTACATTGGGCAATTCTATATTCGTGAAAATTTTCACAGATTGATAATCCAGATATAGAATTGGAAATTGAATTAGCAACACTTTCGTAATTTTAAAGTTTTAACGACGCCCGAGATGGATCGAATTTCAGAGCAGAGGGTCGTCGTCGGCGCTGGAATCTCAAAGTTGAACTTTGTCGGAGTGCAGTGCTTGAATGAAAGTGTCTGGAGCGTAGAGAGCAATGAATGTTGAAGCCTTGGGGGTGAACCCCCTTTTATAGCACACATGGGGGCGCCTAACACGTGGCCTTCCCTGCGCGATCTCTTATCCGCAGGCTCGGTCAGCGCTTATCCATCTCCACTTGGGCGCCTGAGCTGATGGGGGCGCCCGTGACCTCACGGACGCCTGAGCTGACTCAGTCCACAAGCTTCATGGCAGCTTGCTTCAATGTTCTGGTTTTTGCCTTTGCACTAGGGCGCCCGTATCCATACGGGCGCCTAGCCCGAGTTAGGACCCAACTCCATTAGGGCGCCCGAGCTTCAGAAACACACTCCTTTGTTTCCTGCAACCAAGGTTAGTTCCAAAACAAGAAAGCAAAGTATGTTAGTCATTATTTACAGCCTCAACTATCTTAGTTCTGACTTCGGGTCTCTCAAATGGAACCCTAGGTCGAGCCGACGCCTATTGTTTCCTTGACGGGGAACGCGCCCTCACCTACTCCTCTCAGGAGAGTTTACCTTTTGCCAACCGGCTCCTCCGGTTGGACTTTTGCCCAATCCACCTGACCAGGTCTTCGTGCCCAACTTCCGGTCAGGTCTTCGGTGCCCAACCCGTTGCCAGGACTTCTTGCCTAGTCCTCGACCAAGACTTCTTTGCCCAACTTTCGGTCAGGTCATCTTGCCCAGTCCTCAACCAGGACTTCTTTGCCCAACTTCCGGTCAGGTCTTCTTGCCCAGTCCTCGACCAGAACTTCTTTGCCCAGCCCTTTGCCAGGACTTCTTGCCTAGTGTACCTAGGACTTTTCCTACACACTCAGTAAGCTTGTTAGATCATAACACTACCTTAACTTCTGAACCCTTTGCCATTATCAAAACCCAGGTTTGACATAGGTGCTGCCTGCACCAACAATCTCTCCCTTTTTGATTTATGGCAACACGGTTTAAAAAGTTAAGGAAACAAGCAATGTAAAAGATATTTAGTTTCCTCCCCCTGAAAAAAATTCTCCCCCTGAGTTTTTCAAAAATAAGTGGGGGTTTTTAAAACACTTGACTATTCTTAGAGAAATTCAAAAAAAAAAATTTTCCAAAAGATTGTTCAAGTTAGATACTTGAAAAATTTTTCAAAAGATTTTCAAGTTTAAACACTTAGAAAATTTTCCAAAAGATTTTTAAGTTTAAACACTTAAAAAAATTTTTAAGTTTAAACACTTAGAAAATTTTTTAAGTTTAAACACTTAGAAAATTTTTCAAAATAATTTTATGTTTAAACACTTAAAAAAAATTTCAAAAAATTTTTAAGTTTAAATACTTAGAGAATTTTCCAAAAGATTTTAAGTTTAAACACTTAGAAAATTTTCCAAAAGATTTTTAAGTTTAAACACTTAGAGAATTTTCCAAAAGATTTTAAGTTTAAACACTTAGAAAATATTCCTAAACAATTTTAAGTTTAAACACGTAAGAAAATTTTTCAAAAGATTTTTAAGTTTAAACACTTAAAAAATTTTCATTTTTGAAATGCTTTAGATTTGAAAACAAATATGTATAAGTATTTTCGTTACTTTACTTTTTGAAAAAGGAGATAAAAGTTTTGAAAAAAAATAAATTTTAAAAGAACTTCTTTTCTCTCCTTTCCTTTCTCTCCCCCTTTGTCATATATCAAAAAAATTATTATAGCAAAAAAAAGAGTAAAGAAAGTAACGTTCTGTATTGAACCAATTCTAAAAATTTTACGCATAAGCTGAACCAAACCAATTTAAATCTTCTCTTCCGGGTCCTGTCTAATCCAGTTAGCTACTTACTAACTATCATAAATAGTAGCTTTCACTAGGGTTATTCAAGTTAAGTGATTCGATCAAATTAGATTTTCTAAGCTTGACACTTAACCTGATTACTGTTCAATTGGTATTTATTGCCCCAATTACTGCAGATACACTGGCTTAAATTATCTTGAATCAAGGCATAAACCTAAGCATCTCAACCCAGTCTAGATTGTCAATCAAAAGTACCCTAAGGTGCTTGTGAGATGCTGGCTTCTAGATCTATAGGTGCATGCAGTTCTAAGGTTAGGGTCTAAGCTAAGTCCATTTGCGAAAAAGCCCTAGTTTTGAAGGGGGTAAGTTTTCTTTAAAAAAAGTAAGTCGGAAAATCATTTTAAATTTCAAGACAAAAATGATTTTTCAAAACATATTAAATAACATATAAGGAAAAATTTTTTAAAAAAAAACCATGTAGAGCAGCCCTATTCTACTAAGAATAACCCTAACTGCCTTCTTAGTGAGCTAAACTCAGACTCCGGTAAGGGTTTGGTAAAGATATCAGCTAAGTTTGACTTTGAGTCCACATGCTTAAGGACTATTTCACCCCTGGCAACATGTTGGGACCGGGTGCATGTCGACAAGGATACGAGTTCGTAAAATTTTAAATTTTTACGTGCAGCGGAAGAATTTGCATAAAATAATTTCCTAAATTATTTTAACTTCGTATCTAGCATGCAATCTTATGGTGTGTTGACATAATCATAAAATAAAACTTTGCGAAAAAGTAAACTAATTTACTTTATACCTTTCGTAACTCGAAGAAAGGGACGAGATCCAACCGTAGCGTCCCTTGGAAGCTCCGCCTCTATTCGCGTCCACGCCGAGTTCTCTTCGGGATGACTTCGCAAAGTCACGAGTTTTGTGCCAACGAGAACTACTAGATCCTCCGAAGACACAACTAGAAGACAAGAGAAAAGATAGGAAACTAACCACCAAGTTAACGGAATCAAAATTCCGAGAAGGAGGGAGATGTGATCCGCTTCTTCTTCTTCTTGTTTGGCTTCTCCTTGGTGATCCTTGCTCACGCCAACCACTTGGAGGGATGAGGGTGCGCCGGCCCTAACTTGGACAAGGGGAGCCGGCCCTAATCTTCAAGGAGGGCGCTGGCCCTAAGGGGAAGAGAGGGAGAAGAAAATAAGAGAGAGAGAGGGAGAGAGTTAATCTGTTGATCGCTATTTCGATTAGAACTAAGGGCTTGCCTTTGGTTCCTTTATATAGTAGCATCTCCCTTACCAAGTCTCCCTCTTAACGGAATTAACGGAATTAGTTATCATAAGAAATTTATCCTATAAATTCTCTTATGAATTATTCCGTTTAAACCAAGTTTTATTATAACTAACTTTATAATAAAACTAATTAGTTATCATAAGAAATTTATCCTATAAATTCTCTTATGAATTATTCCGTTTAAACCAAGTTTTATTATAACTAACTTTATAATAAAACTAATTAGTTATCATAAGAAATTTATCCTATAAATTCTCTTATGAATTTTATTATAACTAACTTTATAATAAAACTAATTAATCTCCCCTTTTATTATGGAATAAATTTTATAAGAAATTTATAAACTTTCTTATTATGGAAAAATCAATTCATAATTGATTTTATAAAATTAAAATAAACCATTTCATGGATCATTTTAATTTCCATAAAAAGAATAAATTTCTATAAATTTATTTATATAAATTTCTTTACACAAATTTATTTATCCATAATTTATAAAACAAATCGCACTAGATTTATTTTATTAATTAAACCAATTAAATTGGTTTCTTCCCTTTAATGTGGCCGGCCAACCCAAGGGGTTTAGCACCCCCTTTGGCCGGCCAAACCAAGCTGAACCGATCGCGAATTAAACTCATTTAATTCGCCCAAAAAGCCTTCAAAAGACTTAGCCATTTTAGCTTCCATTGCGCCTCTGATAAATTCAGATTCGACTTATTTCTCTTGATCGGAAAATCCAATTTTCAACTCATTTTAAATCCCTCGGATTACTCGTAGTGCGTGTGACTAAATAGGCTTTCGATTTATGTTGGCCGTCTATAATCAACTAATTATAGAACGATCATGAGTGGCACCTAGTAGTACATCATGATCCCCAATTAATCGAAAGATCAACGGTTTGACCTCAAAAGAAATTATTCTGAAACCCTTCAGCAGCTATAATGAATCGTGCCTCATTCCCTTCACCATCTTATACCCACTTGGTTCAGGACACGGTCTATTTGTGTCAGTCCCCACTAGGCTGACTACGTCACACCTAGCCCAAGTAATGTCTTTCTCGTCCTTTGGATTTCTAATTACTCTCATGTATTTTAGAGACTCGCACTCCAAACATAATATACAATGGCCAGAGGTTTTGAGTAACAACCCGACGATAGGCCTGGGTATACATCTCCTCGCAAGGAGTGGTGAATCCTTTGTAGGCTGTTCAAACATCTTCGGGCACTTCGGCTTATACCTAATCATCCTGGGTCCACACCTCCTTAGAGATGCTTGCTTAAGATGTTAAAGTATAAGTCTCCATGACCAAGATGACTTGAATACCGCAAGTCAAAGGAACATCGCACTTAAGCCGCAGTAAGAACTTCATTGACATATCTATATAGATAACCATATGAAGTCTTACAGCTAGTCACTCCAATGAACTAGTTCCCTTAACTAGCATCCATGTTTATCTCCGGACATCCCAATGCCACCAGCCAGTGAGAATCAGCTGATTAGAGAATAACCCATGCTAGTCTCAACAGAATTGATAGTGTCCGTATGTATCAATTCATCGACTAGGGATATTTTCAATACTTCACATTTGCACATTTAGAGATAATCACTAGTTGTGATCCCATCACAAATTCTCTTATGCTGTGAGTTGTATTGCGGACATTCAGTAGATGAGTTTAAGATCCCAATCAAATACAAACATGTATACTCAAATAGTGAATTATCATTTATTAAAATAAATGTTTACAATCATAAGGTGATTGCCTTAGGACACTTCTCTCATGCCTTGCTTCTAACGATATCCTTTTGCCACTAATCTAGCCTTAAAGGTAACAACATTACCTTCCATGTCGGTTTTCTTCTTGAAAACCCACTTGCACCCTATGGGCTTAATCCCTTCAGGTGGTTTAACCAAGTCCCATACTTGGTTTTCGTACATGGAATCCATTTCCAACTTCATGGCCTCAAGCCATTTGTCCCTTTCTGAACTTTTCAGAACATCTTCATAACTGATAGGTTCGACATCGCTTATGAGTAACACGTCGTTCGACTCTCTTACGAGAAATCCGTATCTCTCTGGAATATTGCGTGTCCTATCAGATCTACGAAGAGGTGGTGTAGTTTTAGGTTCAACTGATAGCTCATTATTATGAGGTATTGGTTGTGGGTCTAGACTAGGTGTCTCTGTAATGTCTATTGGAGTTTCTTGAACTTCATCAAGTTCAATGTCACTCCCACTGTTTTCTTGTAAAAGAAATTCCTTTTCCAGAAATACAGCATGCCTTGAAACAAACACCTTTTGTTCCAAGGGATGATAGAATTGGTAACCCTTCGTTTCCTTAGGGTATCCAATAAATAGACAATTATCAGACTTAGCATCCAATTTGTCTGATATAATCCGCTTCACATAAGCAGGACAACCCCATATCTTAAGGTGAGTTAAGTGGGGTTTCTTACTATTCCACGTCTCATATGGAGTAGTTGAGACTACCTTGGTCGGGACTCTGTTTAGCAAGTAAACAGTTGTCTTAAGTGCATAGCCCCAAAAGGATTTTAGAAGAGTTGCATGATTTATCATCGACCTAACCATGTCCATCAAGGTTCGGTTGCGCCTCTCAGATACACCATTATGCTGTGGTGTATACGGCGGAGTCCATTGGGATAATATCCCATTGTCCCTAAGATAATCTTGAAACTCTTGACTTAAGTATTCACCACCCCGATCGGATCGAAGAATTTTAATACTTTTGCCAAGCTGTTTCTCTACTTCATTTCTGAACTCTTTGAATTTCTCAAGGGCTTCAGATTTGTGTTTCATCAAGAACACGTACCCGAATCGTGAGTGAGCATCGATAAAGGTGATGAAGTAGCTATAGCCTCCTTGTGCAAGAGTTGACATTGGTCCACATACATCAGTATGTATTAGACCAAGCAATTCTCCCACTGGATTTCCCTTTCCGGAAAAGGGTAATTTGGTCATCTTGCCTTTTAAGCATGACTCGCATGTATCAAATGAACCGGGTTCAAATGATTCTAAAATTCCACATCGGTGTAATTCGGTCATGCGTTTCTTACTTACATGGCTAAGACGACAATGTCAAGTGTAGGAGTCTATTCGATTATCTATTCGAGCACGTTTATTGCTAACTTCGATATTGAAAACGTCACTGGATAAATCTAACGTGTAGATACCATTGCACAAAGTTCCATTCCCATAAAGAACGTCATTTAAAGTTATGTAACAATAATTGTTACTAAAAGTTAAATGATAACCCTTTTCATTCAAACATGAAATAGATACAATGTTCTTTATTAACGAAGGAACAAAATAACAATTATCCAATTCTAAGACACGCCCTGTAGGGAGCTTTAGCAAATATGTTCCGATGGCAACAGCAGCAATCTTTGCTCCGTTTCCAACTCGCAAATTCGCTTCTCCCTTGACGAGTCTTCTTCTATTCCTTAGCCCTTGTATGTCATTACATATATGTGAGCTACACCCAGTATCAAGTACCCATGTGTTTGAGGAAATAGAGTGACATTCAATAACGAAGATACTTGAAGAGGATGGGGCATCGGATGCCTTCTCTTTCAAGGACTCAAGATAAACCTTGCAGTTTCTTCGCCAGTGACCCTCCTTGCCACAGTGATGGCAAGTGCCTTTTAGGGTATTTTCAGTCTTTTTGGCCTTTTTCTTCTTTCCCTTATTCTGTTCTTTGGCCTTCCTCTTAGAACATTTCTTCAAGGAACCAACTAACAGTACCGTCTTTTGATCCTACTTCACAGAAGGCTCTACAGTCTTCAGCAGGTTGAGCAACTCAGGAAACTGGTCCAGAGTTGCATTTTCAGGAGGACGGTTGGGAAGTTGATCTTCAAGGACATAAGCAAACTTCTCTGCCTTGAGGACTATCCTCAGGTTTCGAAGCCAGTCCATGAAGTTTGGCCCAGTCAGTTTATTGGTGTCCAAAATGGAACGCAAATTCAGAGAAGACATTATCGAGTGATTATCCTAGAAATACAAATTGAGCTTATGTGAGAAGAATGATTAAAGAATGTATCAACATACATAAATAAAATCCTATTTATTTTTCAAATTGAATAACTCTTTTTATCAATTCGGGAGATCGTAGGAACATCTCCAAATAGGTTGATATCCAACCATAGATAAGAACAACCATGACTATGGCCATCAAGTTATTCTTAGCTATGAAGGTAGGTAATTATACCGATTACACATCACATATATGTAACTATCACATTATGCTATCAACTAATTGAATGTTTGCATAAATCATTGGGTTGTTAACTCATTAACAAGTATGCAACATTATACATAGCACCCAACTGCACCTCTCTTTACATCGACCTTGGATGTGGCACAACAAATCGATGCTCCAAGCTTAAGGCTGACCCATTAATCAAGAAATAGTTTTAATATGGTTGGAGCTCATTCAACCGCTTAGTCAGGCTTGGATGTGTCCAACAACCAAAACTAATGATTGACCTCTGACTCCAACTATATTATTCATAAACTAATTTCATGGTTTGAACATGTTGAGGTTCAAGTCGGGCATGGATGTGTCCATCAACCCAAACGAGAAACAAAACTCCGATTCTAACCATATTAATGGAAGGTGTTGGCCTTAATATTTTGTAAGGGGTTTTGGGTCTCATCCTTTCTTTTCTAAGCACATGCATGACATAGAATTATGTCATGACTAACGATTTCCTTAATTAAGTATGTATGTGACTTAAGTTATCAAGTCTCATTAATTGAATTAGGAATCGGATTTCCTAATTCCAATTTCATACTTAATTAAAGGAATTGTTTTGGGAAACAATTTCCTAAATTGTCATAATTAATTTCGGAAATAATATGTTCAAGACTTTGATTTCTCTAAATCAAATCTTATTAAATTAAGAGACAAATCTCTTAATTCAACTACATATTATTTTCATGAAAATCTCATTTAAGAAAACTCTATAGGAAACCATTTTCCTAATTAATTTTGGAGACAACAATATGTAAGAGCATCACCTCTTCAAACATATTTTATTCATGGATTTAATTAATTACAACAAATTGTTTTCTAAGGGTGGCTCCCCGAGGCTCAGATACCCAAAGAAAAGTAATGTGTTGTAAATTCAATTGGACGGCTCCCCGAGGCTCAATCCAAAATAAAGAATTTTGTTGTCAATTTAAAAACCAATTCAAATTTAATTGTCAATTAACTGTCCATGAATTTGTCTAGACTTTCTTAAAAGAAAGTGCCTAAAATTGCGAGATTTCAAAAATAGGTTTTCAGAATAATTATAAGTTTTCGGTACAAAGAAAACTTACATATTTTCAAAATTGGAAAATTTCTAAAATAGAAAATTTTCCAAAATTGGAAAGTTTCCAAAGATGGGAAGTTTTCACAATTATTATAAAATTTCAGAAATTAGAAAATTTCAAACGTTTGCGAAATTTTATGAGGATTTCCAAACTTTGAAATTCCTAATTCTAAAATTTATTATAATTTGAAAGTTTTCATAATTGAAAATTTTTTCCGAAATTGAGATCATGACAAAGTTTTCCACAAAACAATTATATGATTAAGTCGAACACTAACCGGCTCTGATACCACTGTTGGGACCGGGTGCATGTCGACAAGGATACGAGTTCGTAAAATTTTAAATTTTTACGTGCAGCGAAAGAATTTGCATAAAATAATTTCCTAAATTATTTTAACTTCGTATCTAGCATGCAATCTTATGGTGTGTTGACATAATCATAAAATAAAACTTTGCGGAAAAGTAAACTAATTTACTTTATACCTTTCGTAACTCGAAGAAAGGGACGAGATCCAACCGTAGCGTCCCTTGGAAGCTCCGCCTCTATTCGCGTCCACACCGAGTTCTCTTCGGGATGAATTCGCAAAGTCACGAGTTTTGTGCCAATGAGAACTACTAGATCCTCCGAAGACACAACTAGAAGACAAGAGAAAAGATAGGAAACTAACCACCAAGTTAACGGAATCAAAATTCCG
Source organism: Boesenbergia rotunda (assembly GCA_024364735.1). Lineage (NCBI taxonomy): Eukaryota > Viridiplantae > Streptophyta > Magnoliopsida > Zingiberales > Zingiberaceae > Boesenbergia > Boesenbergia rotunda. Next base: position 16,508 of record JAGFNQ010009150.1, on the reverse strand, counting down.
AGAAGGAGGGAGATGTGATCCGCTTCTTCTTCTTCTTGTTTGGCTTCTCCTTGGTGATCCTTGCTCACGCCAACCACTTGGAGGGATGAGGGTGCGCCGGCCCTAACTTGGACAAGGGGAGCCGGCCCTAATCTTCAAGGAGGGCGCCGGCCCTAAGGGGAAGAGAGGGAGAAGAAAATAAGAGAGAGAGAGGGAGAGAGTTAATCTCTTGATCGCTATTTCGATTAGAACTAAGGGCTTGCCTTTGGTTCCTTTATATAGTGGCATCTCTCATGCCAAGTCTCCCTCTTAACGGAATTAACGGAATTAGTTATCATAAGAAATTTATCCTATAAATTCTCTTATGAATTATTCCGTTTAAACCAAGTTTTATTATAACTAACTTTATAATAAAACTAATTAGTTATCATAAGAAATTTATCCTATAAATTCTCTTATGAATTATTCCGTTTAAACCAAGTTTTATTATAACTAACTTTATAATAAAACTAATTAGTTATCATAAGAAATTTATCCTATAAATTCTCTTATGAATTTTATTATAACTAACTTTATAATAAAACTAATTAATCTCCCCTTTTATTATGGAATAAATTTTATAAGAAATTTATAAACTTTCTTATTATGGAAAAATTAATTCATAATTGATTTTATAAAATTAAAATAAACCATTTCATGGATCATTTTAATTTCCATAAAAAGAATAAATTTCTATAAATTTATTTATATAAATTTCTTTACACAAATTTATTTATCCATAATTTATAAAACAAATCGCACTAGATTTATTTTATTAATTAAACCAATTAAATTGGTTTCTTCCCTTTAATGTGGCCGGCCAACCCAAGGGGTTTAGCACCCCCTTTGGCCGGCCAAACCAAGCCGAACCGATGGCGAATTAAACTCATTTAATTCGCCCAAAAAGCCTTCAAAAGACTTAGCCATTTTAGCTTCCATTGCGCCTCTGATAAATTCAGATTCGACTTATTTCTCTTGATCGGAAAATCCAATTTTCAACTCGTTTTAAATCCCTCGGATTACTCGTAGTGCGTGTGACTAAATAGGCTTTCGATTTATGTTGGCCGTCTATAATCAACTAATTATAGAACGATCATGAGTGGCACCTAGTAGTACATCATGATCCCCAATTAATCGAAAGATCAACGGTTTGACCTCAGAAGAAATTATTCTGAAACCCTTCAGCAGCTCTAATGAATCGTGCCTCATTCCCTTCACCATCTTATACCCACTTGGTTCAGGACACGGTCTATTTGTGTCAGTCCCCACTAGGCTGACTACGTCACACCTAGCCCAAGTAATGTCTTTCTCGTCCTTTGGATTTCTAATTACTCTCATGTATTTTAGAGACTCGCACTCCAAACATGATATACTCTGGCCAGAGGTTTTGAGTAACAATCCAACGATAGGCCTGGGTATACATCTCCTCGCAAGGAATGGTGAATCCTTTGTAGGCTGTTCAAACATCTTCGGGCACTTCGGCTTATCCCAATTATCCTGGGTCCACACCTCCTTGGAGATGCTTGCTTAAGATGTTAAAGTATAAGTCTCCATGACCAAGATGACTTGAACACCGCAAGTCAAAGGAACATCGCACTTAAGCCGCAGTAAGAACTTCATTGACATATCTATATAGATAACCATATGAAGTCTTACAGCTAGTCACTCCAATGAACTAGTTCCCTTAACTAGCATCCATGTTTATCTCCGGACATCCCAATGTCACCAGCCAGTGAGAATCAGCTGATTAGAGAATAACCCATGCTAGTCTCAACAGAATTGATAGTGTCCGTATGTATCAATTCATCGACTAGAGATATTTTCAATACTTCACATTTGTACATTTAGAGATAATCACTAGTTGTGATCCCATCACAAATTCTCTTATGCTGTGAGTTGTATTGCGGACATTCAGTAGATGAGTTTAAGATCCCAATCAAAACAAACATGTATACTCAAATAGTGAATTATCATTTATTAAAATAAATGTTTACAATCATAAGGCGATTGCCTTAGGACACTTCTCTCATATCACTAACACTACATGGTCCCTTACAAAGTGATGTTTAACTTCTATATGCTTTGTTCTTGAGTGTTGAATTGGGTTTTTAGTTAGATTGATTGAACTTATGTTATTAATATAGACTTGGGTTTGGATGTAATCAAGTTGGAAGTCCTTAAGAGTGTGCATCATCCATAAGAGTTGTGCTACACACTCTCCTAAAGCAACATATTCTGCTTCGGTTGTAGATTGAGCAACGCAGTGTTGCTTTCTACTGCACCAGCTGACCAGACTATTTTCTAAAAGTTGGCAGCTTCTACTTGTGCTTTTTCTATCTAATTTGCATCCAGCATAGTCAGAATCGGAGTATCCTGACAAGTCGAAGGTTGATGTCCTAGGATACCAAATCCCTACATTTAGGGTGCCCTTAATGTATCTAAGTACTCTTTCCATGGTTGCTAAGTGCGATTCCTTAGAACAGGTTTGGTATCTAGCACACATTCTTACAGAGAATAGGATATTAGGTCTGCTAGATGTAAGGTAAAGTAGACTTCCAATCATACTTCGGTATAGCTTAAAATCTACAGGTTTACCTTCAGGGTCACTATCAATTTTGATATTTGTTGTCATAGGGGTACTTATACTTTTAGAGTTATCCATTTTAAATTTTTTTTATTAAATCCTTAGCATATTTTGACTGGTGAACATAGTTACCATCCCTGGTTTGCTTAATTTGTAGTCCTAAGAAGAAATTGAGCTCACCAACTAAGCTCATTTCAAATTCATTTCCCATTATTTTTACAAATTCTTTTAAAAAGTTTGAGTCGGTGGATCCAAAAATTATGTCGTCAACATAGATTTGGGCAATGAAGATATCTTTTTCTAAGGTTTTAACAAAAAGGGTGGAATCAATTTATCCTTGGTTAAATTCCTTAGAAATAAGGTAAGTTGATAGGCGTTCATACCATGCCCTAGGTGCTTGTTTTAATCCATAAAGTGTCTTATTAAGTTTGAAAACGTTGTCAGGTTTCTCTAGGTCCTCAAAACCTTGGGGTTGTCCTACATAAACTTCTTCTTTGATGAACCCATTTAGAAAGGCTGACTTAACATCCATTTGGTAGAGTTTGAATCTTCTATGGGCTGGAAATGCTAACAGCATTCTAATAGACTCAAGTCTGGCTACTGGTGCGTAGGTTTCGTCATAGTCTAATCCTTTGACTTGACTGAACCCTTTAGCTACTAAGCAGACTTTATTTCTAACTATTTTCCCTTGGTCATTTAGTTTATTCCTAAACACCCACTTAGTATCTATAATGGATTTGCCCTCAGGTTTAGGTACTGGTTCCCAGACTTGGTTTCTCTCAAATTGGGCTAACTCCTCTTGCATAGATATGATCCAATCAAGATCAGGTAAGGCTTCCTCTATAGTCTTAGGTTCAATTTTTGAAATTAGTGCGATCTGACTAAGATTTCTATAGGAAGACCTAGTTCTGACTCCTAAGGTTGGATCACCCACAATTTGATCAAAAGGGTGACTAAGTCTGGGTTTCATAGTTCTTCTAGAACTTGATTCAGCCTCAGGTCTGGCTGGATGGTTTGATTCAGTATTTTGTTCTACCATTTGGGTTGGTTCAATTATTAGTTCAGTTGATGCAGTAGTTGGTTCAAGAGTTAGTTTATTTAGAGGTTCAACTGATGGTTCAAATGTATGCTCATTTTCCTCTTGATCAATATTTGATGGGTTCAGGTTTTGATTATCAGATTTTGAATTAGTTTCCTCATCAAAGATTAAATTTGTTGTTTCTTCAATTTTATTAGTTTGTTTATTGTAGACCCTATAGGTCCTACTTGTTGTTGAATATCCTAAGAATACTCCTGAAGTTGACTTAGACTGAAATTTACCTAGGTAGTCCTTGGTGTTTAGGATATGTACTTTGCATCCGAAGACCCTTAGGTAATGTAGGTTTGGCAGTCTATGGTAATATAGCTCATAGGGAGTTTTATTATGTCTTTTGTTAATTATGACCCTATTTTGGATATAGCAAGTCGTACTTATTGCTTCTGCCCAAAATTGGTTAGCTAGGTTGAATTCATTGAGCATGGTCCTAGCGGCTTCCTGTAGGATTCTATTCTTTCTTTCTACTTTCCCATTTTGCTGGGGGGTTCTAGGATAAGAAAATCCGTGAATATATCCATTTATTCTACAGAACTCCTCAAACCTTTAATTCTCAAACTCTCCCTCGTGATTACTCCTAAGTCTTTTGATTTTGGTATCATTTGATTTTCAATTATCTTACATAAGTCAATAAACAAGTTTAGGGTTTCATCCTTAGTTTTTAAGAACCTAACCCAGGTAAACCTAGAGTAGTCATCGATAACGACTAAGCAGTGCCGGTTTCCGCTTAGTGACTTGGCTCCATGTGAATCAAATAGGTCAAGGTGCAGGAGCTCAAGTGTGATTTGAGTTAGGTCTGATTGAATTTGCTTGTGATTAGACCTGGTTTGTTTACCTTGATTACATGAGTTACATATCGTATTTTCATAGTTCTTAATTTTTGGTACTCCTTTAATTAGACCAAGTTGGGTGATTTTTGAAATTAGCCTAACATTAACGTGACCTAATCTCCTATGCCAGAGGTTGGATTCTTCTAATTGAGTTAAGAGACATTTAGGTACTAAGGGTAGATTGATAGTATAAACATTATTTTTCCTAGTATCCTTAAGCAATACTTCTGAGTCTTGAAGGTTTCTAATCAGGTAGCCAGAGTTGGTAAATGTAACCACATAGCCAGTATTACATAATTGACTTATACTAAGTCAATTAAATTTGAAGTTCTCAACCAAGAGTACGATTTTAATCACAAAATCAGATTTGAGTTCAATGTTACCTGGCCCAATGACTTTGAGGGTAGCATTATTGCCAAATGCTACTGAGCCTAGGTTCTTGAACTTGAGTTTGATGAATTTCAATTTGTCTCCAGTCATGTGTCCGAAGCATCCGCTATCCAACATCTATTGGTCCAAATCTTTATGTTCCTACACATAAAGTATTTATTGATTTGGATCCAATTAGAATTAAGGATAGCTTAAATTAATTTTCACAACCTAATCTGTCTCACCCAATCTATAGTTATCAATCACGTTAACCTTATGGGTTTTATGAGACAGGTTTTAACAGAAATAAAGATTTTAATTTGAAATCATGATTGGTTTTAAAAGGTTAAATTATTTTTGGAAAAAAAATTAATTAAGTTTTAAGTTTATTTTGGAAAGTTATTGAATTTAAGATTAATTGAAATTTGTGTTAGATTCAAATCTGATAATAGTAAAGTGAATTTGATTTTCAATAATTGGCTTCCAGGTCTTGGCAAGGCACTAGGCCTTCTTTGGTCGTAGCCTTATTGGATCATCAACCCTTTCCTTGACAAAGCCTTTTATTGAAAATTCATCTTCAAGTTACTCCTTGAAAGATTTTGGTCTAACTAGTTTGGGTCTTGGATCGGTAGCTTCGGCTAGTTCCACCAAAATGGCTTCCCTAACGTACTATCATCTCACCTCCACCCAATACTATGTTGTTCAAATTTCAATTAAGTTGTTTGTCCTTAGTCTAACCAGTCCTACATCTAAGCATAATAAATTGCAGAAATAAATAAACAGGCAAGCATGCAATAAAATTAAAGAATTAAGCAAAAAAAATTTATCTAATTATGAAAATTATTTTTAAATTGGCTCCTCCTGGACTAAAGCCTCGATAATGATTAGGCAAGATGTGAATCTTGTCCTTGGGGATCCAATACCGGTTTGGTCCAGCTTGGTTGTTCAAGCAAAGCTTGGGGACCCATGCTTGAACTTTGGCTCTAGGTTGGTTCAATACAGCATAATACTATCGTTGTCTCGACTTGGTTCGATACCCTAACCCAGATCGATTAAGAACGGACTTCTATTTTCCAAGGATCGTGTCAAGACCCTTGGAACCCTAAGTAAATTGTTCTAAAGCCACTCTGAGCTCCTTGACTTGAGTTTTCAAGAAGGAGTTCTCTTTCTCAAGCTTTTCAACTTGAGTAGAGTTTCCTTCTTGAACCTTCTCGGTCAAGGATCTCAAGTCGGCTTCCTCTTTCAGGAGTTTTACTTCCTGTCGGAGGGACTTGACTCGGATTTTGGATTTTGCCAAGTTACGAGATAAATAAGCAATTAATTTTGATAATTCAATTTCGGAATAACCTCTTACCGTTATTTGGTCATTTTTCGAGATTGTGAGCCTTCCATCGTCTGGCTCCGATTCTGATCCGGTGTCGATGTCTTCCGAAGCGGTTAAAGCGAGAAGATTTGATTGTGAGGCCTCTTCTTCTTCTTCGAAGGAAGATTCATCCCACGTGGCTTGGAGAGCCTTCTTCCATCGAGTCTTCTTAGCTTCCTTCAAATTGGGGCATTCTGACTTGTAATGATCCTTCTTGTTGCATTCATAGCAGGTGACATTTGTTTTGCCTTTTGAAGTTGAAGGTTCAGCTGGATCTTCCTTTCTTCGGCTCGCTTTCTTTCTGTTGGTTTGATGCTTCAGCTCCTTGTAGTAATCCCGAGCTAGCCGCACCAACTTGGGACGATCCCCTTCATTATCTTCTGAGTCTATTTCCGAGTCAGACTCGGGTGCAAGTTGAGGCTTCTTTTTGGTGACCTTTCTTGATGCAGTCTGGCCCGGTTGTTGTTTTGGTGTTTGACAACGATTTAAGTTTGGTTGAATGAATGTGGATTAAGTCCTAGTCGGGGACTGGGCATGAAATCCCGGTGAGTGAAGCTGGGTCCTGGTGAGTGAAGCCAGGTGATTGAAATCCCGGTGAGTGAAGCCGAGTCCTGGTGAGTGAAGCCAGGATAGATGAAATCCTGGTGAGTGAAGCCAGGTCCTACCTTGGAGGGCTAGGTTTGGAAAAGTCCTAATTCGGAAGTGGTGGGTGAAAAGTCCTAGCTTGGAGGGCTAGGTGAAAAGTCCTAACTTGGAGTGTTAGGTGCAAATTCCCATCTTGGAGAATTAGGTGAAAAAGTCCTGTCTTGGAGGGTCAGGTCCTAGCTCGGAGGGCTAGGTTTGGAAAAGTCCTAATTCGGAAGGGTTGGGTGAAAAGTCCTAGCTTGGAGGGCTAGGTGAAAAGTCCTAACTTGGAGGGTTAGGTGCAAAGTCCTAACTTGGAGAATTAGGTGAAAAGTCCTGGCTTGGAGGGTCAGGTGCCTAGCTTGGAGGGCTAGGTTGGATGAAGGTCTAACTCGGAGGGGTTGGGTGAAAAGTCCTAGCTTGGAGGGCTAGGTGAAAAGTCCTAGCTTGGAGGGCTAGGTGAAAAGTCCTAACTTGGAGGGTTAGGTACAAATTCCCAACTTGGAGAGTTAGATTGAGAAATCCTTAGCTTGGAGGGCTAAGGTGAATGAAATCCTAGCTTGGAAGGCTAGGTCTGCGTCCCTGGATCGGTCTGGTGACCGATCAGGGAGTTGGCACGCTGCTCCTTCGTGGATCGGTCTGGTGACCGATCCAGCGATGTCTGATCGGTCTGGTGACCGATCAGGGAGTGTGTGCTTCACTCACTGCACAGCTCCTGATCGGTCTGGTGACCGATCAGGGAGCAAACAGTGAGTTGAGTTCCCTTGCTAATCAGGTCCAGAACGGTCCGGTGACCGATCAGAGACTTAGGATCTGATTACAGAATCACTGTTCATTTCTCCTGATCAGTCTGGTGACCGATCAGGCTTCACTCTGATCGGTCCAGTGACCGATCAGGCGTGTATAGCCGCGAGAGCTGGGAATCCCAGCGAAGCAGTGGATCGGTCTGGTGACCAACCCACAAGCCCTGGATCGGTCCGGTGACCGATCACTTTAATTCAAATATGCTGTCAGAAGTCTATTTTCACTTCCGATTCTCTGCTACTTGCTGATTTCTTTTTGATATGCATTGCTAAGGCTCTGTTGGAGTGTGCAGGTGATAGCAGGTGATTCAAACACTCAAGGAGGGTCAATGGGAGGCTTTCCTTGGAGCAGGTTTGGATCTATTGTGTTTTCAGGTCTCAACGGCGTCTGGCGCAACTGGCAACTGACGAAGGCGCGGCTGGCAACTAACGGAGGCTCAGCTGGAGGAGTGTCCAGTGAACTGAGTGCTCAGAGATGTCAGTGGGTCAGGGTGTGAGTCAGTGGTGCTGATGGAGCTGGCGACGTTGAGCAGGAGCTTAAGAGACAAAGCTGGAAGCAGAGGAGGTGAGGCAAACAAGACAGAAACTTGGGAAGTTTGGCTGGGCTGTGTTCGTGCTCTCTGTTGCTTTGTGCTTGAGCTACAACTGCTAAGGAGGTTGCTACTACACATATTCTGATCCTTGAAGCAACCTGTTGAGAGATTGCATACTTGAGCACTTGGAAGAAGAAACAAGGAGCTCGGTGAGTCCATCAGCAAGAAGACATGAAGAGGGAGGTCTTACGTGAGATCTTGGCTGGGTGGAGCTCGGTGAGGGGTTTGCTTGTGTTCTTGCTTTCCTAAGTGCTCAGTAAGGTTTCTTTTGTTGGTGCAGAATGCACCTAAGTCAAACCTGTGTTTTGATAATGGCAACATAGGTCAAAAGTTAAGTCTTACTTGTTTTCTAACAAGTTACTCTAGTGTGCAGGAAAAGCCCTAGCGAAGGACTGCTAGGCACTGGCGAAGGAATGCCAGGGTAAAAAGACCTAGCGAAGGACTGCTAGGCACTGGCGAAGGAATGCCAGGGTCAAAAGACCTAGCGAAGGGCTGCTAGGCGCCAGACGAAGGATAGCCTGGGAGTGAAGCCCTAGCGAAGGGCTGCTCGACATCCAAGACCTGACAAAGGACCGTCAGGCAAAAGTCCAACCAGAGGAATGGTTGGCATCAGGTAAATTCTCCCGAGAGGAGTAGGTGAGGACGCGTTCCCCGTCGAGGGAACAGTAGGCGTTGGTTCGACCTAGGGCTCCATTTTGGAGACCAAAGTCAGAACCAAGACAGCTAAGGCTGTATAAACTAACAAATTAATGCTTTATTTTGTTTTCGGACTAACCCTGGATGCAGGACCAAAGGAACGTGTGTCTGCAGCTCAGAGAGCCTCAAAGGAGTGAGGCAGCAGCTGAGTAGGGCGCCCTGAGTGTCTAGGGCGCCTCCAAGGTGAACAAGAAACAAGTAAAGCAAAAAGGAGTTCGGCTAACCAATGGCCGAGGCGCCCTCTGCATCCAGGGCGCCCTCAGCAGCCAGGGCGCCCTCAGCGCCCAGGGCGCCCTCAGGAGCCAAGGCGCTCCGCGCCTATGCCAGCGAGGCCGATCAACTCTATCCAGCCGAGAAGACCGCATCAACCAAGGCGCCCTCAGCGACCAGGGCGCCCCAGAGGTCAAACCTCATCCCTATTCGGGTGGGATAAAGCTTGACCGAGCGAAGTGTGGATCGGCTGACACGTGGCAGGGCGCCCCCGACGTCCACGGCGCCCTAGGTGCTATAAATAGCACCCCTCGACCCCAAGCTTGAACAATCACTTCGACACAACGCTTCTACGCTCTTCCGCTCTCGCGCCTTGCTCCGGAAACCTCCCAACTCGAGCCGACGACGTCCCGCTGCTCCGAAAAAGTCAACCTTCATCGGACGTCGGTAAAAAGAAGAGCTTTCTTTTCATTAAAGATTACTATACCGTATTTGTAAATCAATATTTGTAAACTTTCTTTGCGCCTATATAGAATTGCCCAAAGTAAACGGTCAACGACCGTGGGCCTTGGAGTAGGAGTCGACACAGGCTCCGAACCAAGTAAAAACGACTGCGTCTCTGTGTTATTTTTATTTCCGCTGTGCACTTGCTCTTAATTTTCCGAAAAAGAACGAATTCCGATATTCACCCCCCCTCTATCGGTGTTCTCGATCCAACAAGTGGTATCAGAGCGGGGAAGTTCAAACCTGGTGCAACCACCAGTTTGAAAATTTTTTTCTTCGGATTTTTTTTTAATTTTTCGTTAAAATATTTCTTTCGATTTTTTTTAAGCGAGGTTGGTGCAACATCCCTCGTTATTCAATTTATCCAACACTACTAATCCAAGACCTAGTCTTGGAGAATTCGTTTTTGTTTTGTTAGTTTTCTGTTTCAGATGGCCATGCAAGAGGGGTTTAGCACTGCCAGACCTCCACTCTTTAGTGGAGAAGACTTTTCCTATTGGAGAAGCCGTATGGAGGTCCACCTGAAAACTCAGGTGGACATGTGGATTATCATCCAGTCCGGACTGGAGATACCCAAGAATGCTGATGGACTTCCTCAAAGCTACTCCGAATGGGACAACTCCCTAAAACGCAAAATAGAAGCCGACGCAAAAGCTACTCAAACTCTTCAATGCGGATTGACGAAAGAAGAGCTAAATCGCGTGGGCCCCTTCAACAGTGCGAAGGAGCTCTGGGCAAAATTGATCGAGCTACACGAAGGAATGTCAGATACCAGGATCAGCAAAAGGGATCTGCTCCTGAACAAGTTGTACACCATCAAGATGGCCGACAACGAATCAGCAGCCCAGCTCCACGCACGAATCCAAGAGTTGATGAACGGTCTCCACACAATAGGTCACAAGGTTGAAAACCGTGACTTAATAAGGTATGCCTTAAACGCTTTCCCTAGAAACACCTTGTGGGCATCTATGGTAGATGCATACAAGGTCTCTAGGGATCTTTCAAAAATAAAATTAGACGAGTTGTTTTCCGAACTTGAACTGCACGAACAAACTAACACCAATGTGGTCGAAAAAGGTATTGCTTTTCTTGCAGGCAAGACTGGAAGGACAACAAAGAAGAAGTCTGAACCTGAACCCGAGTCTAACTCAGACTCAGATTCAGAAGAAGAAGAAGGAGAACAAACTAAGCTGGTCCGACTCGCTCGAAGCTACTACAAGGAGCTGAAGAACCGAACCAACAAACGGAAAACCGGCCGAAGAAAGGACGAACCAGCTGAACCCACAAATAAGCCCAATGTAACCTGCTACGAGTGCAAGAAAAAGGGTCACTACAAGTCAGATTGCCCTAACCTAAAGGAGACTAAAAAGATGAGAAGAAAGAAGGCGCTGCAAGCAACCTGGGACGAATCTTCCTCAGAAGAAGAAGAAGAGGCACCCCAGTCCAACCTCCTAGCTCTGACCGCCTCAGATAAAGTTGAGACTGAGTCAGAAACAGAACAAGAGGACGGCGAGCTGACCTTCACAGAAGACGGAGAAATTAAGGTAATCGATTTTAATAGATGTCAGTTAATTGAATTAATTTCGTTTCTTTCTCGAGATTTGGCAAAAGCCAAACTCCGAGTCGAATCCCCCGACAGGAAGTAAAACTCCTGAAAGAGGGAACTCCTACTCAAGTTGAAAAACTTGATAAGGAGAACTCCTACTCAAGTTGAAAAACTTGATAAGGAGAACTCCTACTCAAGTTGAAAAACCCTTAACCGAGAAGGTTCAGGAAGGAACTCCTACTCAAGTTGAAAAACTTGATAAGGAGAACTCCTCCCTGAAAACTCAGGTTAAGGATCTTAGATTAGCATTAGAACGATTTACATCTGGTTCCAAGGGTCTTGACATGATCCTTGGAAAACAGAAATCAGTTCTAAATCGATCCGGATTGGGCTATAGAATCAAATCTCGGCAAAGATCATACTTTGCTGTACTGAATCAGTCTAGAGGTAAAATTCAGGCATGGGTACCTAAACTATACCTGAACAAACCGACTGGATCAAATCAGTATTGGATCCCCAAGGACAAGATTCACATCTTGCCCAACCATCACCGTGGCTTTAGTCCCGGGGGAGCCAAACTGAAAACTATTTTCATTATTAGATAAACTTGTTATTCCTGATTTAAATTGCTTGATTGATTGGTTATTTAATTTCTGCAATATACCATGCTTAGACTTAGGCTAGCTTAAGGACTAAACAAACTTAGCTGAAATTTGACAACATAGTATTGGGTGGAGGTGAGATGATAGTACGTTAGGGAAGCCAATTTGGCGGAACTAGCCGAAGCTACCGATCCAAGGCCCAAACTAGTTAGACCAGAAATTTTTCAAAATTTTTGAAAATGAAATTTCATTAAAAGGCTTTGTCTAGGAAAGGGTGGATGATCCCATAAGGCTACGGCCAAAGAAGGCCTTGTGCCTCTCCAAGACCTGGAAGCCAATTTTTGAAATTCAAATTCAAATTATTTTTTGTCAAATTCGAATCTAACACAAAATTTCAGTTATTTATAGATTTGAACATCACTTCAAAATTTTCAAAATTAATTAAGTTCTCAAAATTTAATTGTTTTCAAAATTAATCAAAATTTTCAAAATAATTTTAACTATCAAAACCTGTCTCACAAAACCTATAAGGTTAGCGTGATTGAAAACCCTAGATTTGGGTGAGACAGACTAGGCAGTGAAACTCAATTTAAGCTATTCCTAATTCTAATTGGATCCAAATCAAGAAAATTCTTTATGCGTAGGAACATAAAGATTTGGACCAATGGATGTTGGATAGCGGTTGCTCCAGACACATGACTTGAGATAAATTGAAGTTCACCAAGCTCAAACGCAAAAACCTAGGCTCAGTGGCATTTGGCAATAATGTCACACTCAAGGTAATTGGGTCAGGTAATATTGAGCTTAAATCTGATTTCATTATTAAGAAAGTTCTATTGGTTGAAAACTTTAATTTTAACTTGCTTAGCATAAGTCAGTTATGTGATTCTGGGTATATAGTTACTTTCAACAATTCTAACTGCCTGATCAGAAATGAACAAGACTCAGAAACCATACTTAAGGGCACTAGGAAAAATAATGTATACACTATAAATCTTCTCCTTATACCCAAATGTATGTTAACACAATTAGAACAAACAAACCTCTGGCATAGGAGATTAGGTCATACCAATTTGAGAACTATCTCAAAAATTACCCAACTTGGCTTAATCAAAGGTATCCCCAAAATCAAAAATAATGAAAACCTAATATGTGTAATCAAGGTAAACAAACCAAATCCAATCACAAACTAATCCAGTCTGATTTAACTCAAACCACACTTGAGCTCCTGCACCTTGACCTATTTGATTCACATGGAGCCAAGTCACTAAGCGAGAACCGATACTGCTTAGTAATAGTTGATGATTACTCTAGGTTTACCTGGGTAAGGTTCCTAAAAACTAAAGATGAAACCCTAAACCTATTTATTGAATTCTGTAAACTAATTGAAAATCAAAACGACACTAAAATAAAAAGACTTAGGAGTGATCACGGGGGAGAGTTTGAGAATCAACGGTTTGAGGAATTCTGTAAGGTAAATGGGTATTTACATGAATTTTCATGTCCTAGAACCCCCCCCCAACAAAATGGGATAGTCAAGCGAAGGAATAGAACATTACAAGAAGCCGCTAGGGCTATGCTCAACGAATTTAAACTAGCAAACCAATTTTGGGCAGAAGCAACTAGTACAGCCTGTTATATCCAAAATAGGGTTTTGATTAACAAACGACATAACAAAACCCCCTATGAACTGTACTACCATAGACTCCCAAACCTACATTACCTAAGGGTCTTTGGGTGCAAAGTCCATATCCTAAACACCAAAGACTATTTAGGAAAATTTCAATCCAAGTCAAACCCAGGTATTTTCCTAGGATATTCAACCACAAGTAGAGCCTATAGAGCTTACAACAAACAAACTAAGAAAATTGAAGAAACAACAAACTTAATTTTCGATGAAAAAATCAATTCAACATCTAATAATACAGACCCAATTTCATCAAACTCTGACCAAGAAAATAATGAACAAATTATTGAACCATTAATTGAACCCTTACACGAACTAACTATTGAACCAATAAAAGAATTAACTGAACCAAGAATCGAACCAACAAATGAACCAGCCCAAAGAGTTGAATCAAATAGTGAGTCAAACCAACCAGCTAGACCTGAGGCTGAACTAAGCACTAGAAGAACAAAGAAACCCAGACTTAGTCACCCAACCGATCAAATTGTGGGTGATCCAACTCTAGGAGTCAGGACTAGGTCCTCCTATAGGAACCTTAGCCAAATAGCCATGATATCAAAAATTGAACCCAAAACTATAGAAGAAGCCCTACCTGATCCTGATTGGATCATAGCAATGCAAGAAGAACTAGCTCAATTCGAGAGAAACCAAGTCTGGGAATTAGTACCTAAACCTGAGGGCAAATCCATCATTGACACTAAGTGGGTCTTTAGGAACAAGCTGAATGATCAAGGAGAAATAGTCAGAAATAAAGCCCGCTTAGTAGCAAAGGGTTTTCAGCCAAGTAGAGGGATTAGACTACGATGAAACATATGCCCCAGTAGCTAGACTTGAGTCCATTAGAATGTTGTTAGCCTTTGTATCCATAAAGGATTTAAGTTATATCAAATGGATGTAAAGTCTGCCTTCTTAAATGATTCATTAAGAAGAAGTTATGTAGGACAACCCCCAGGGTTGAGGACTTAGATAAACCTAACCATGTTTACAACTAACCCAAAGCATTATATGGGCTAAAACAAGCACCTAGGGCCTAGTATGAACGTTATCAACCTATTTAACTTCTAAAGAATTTAAACAAGGCCAAATTGACTCAACATTATTTATTAAACCCTAGGAAAAGATATATTTATTGCCCAATTTACGTAGATGACATAATTTTTGGATCCACCAACACCAACTTTCTAAAAGAATTTGTCAAGATAATGGAAGATGAATTTGAAATGAGCTTAGTTGGTGAGCTTTACATTTTTCCTAGGACTACAAATCAAACAAACTAGGGATGATAATTATGTTCATCAATTCAAATATGCTAAGAGTTAATAAGAAATTTAAAATGGATAACTCTAAAAGTATAAGTACCCCCATGGCCATAATATAAAAATAGATAGTGACCTGATGGTAAACCAGTAGACCTTAAACTCTATAGGAGTATGATAGGTAGCCTACTGTACCTTACAGCCAGTAGACCTGATATTCTCTTTGCTGTAGGGATATGTGCTAGATACCAAACCTGTGCTAAGGAAACGCACTTAGCAGCCCTAAAAAGAATACTGAGATATGTAAAGGGCACCCTAAATGTAGGGATTTGGTATCCTAGGACCTCAACTTTTGCTTTAACTGGATACTCAGATTCTGACTATGCTGGCTGTAAGTTAGATAGAAAGAGCACAAGTGGAAGCTGCCAATAGTTAGGTCAGAGTCTAGTTAGTTGGTGCAGCAGAAAACAACACTGTGTAGCTCTATCCACAACTGAAGCCGAGTATGTGGCCTTAGGAGAGTGTGTTGCTCAACTTTTATGGATGATGCACACACTTAAGGACTTCCAGCTCAACTATACCCAAACTGAAGTATTTATTGACAATATAAGTTCAATTAATTTAACTAAGAACCCAATACAACACTCCATAACCAAACATATAGAAGTCAAACATCATTTTGTAAGAGACCATGTAGTCAGGGGTGAAATAGTACTTAAGTATATTGACTCTAAATCCAACCTAGCTGATATATTCACAAAACCCTTACTTGAATCTGAGTTCAGCTCACTAAGAAGGCAGTTAGGATTGTGCTCGGTAGAATAGATTAATTCTTTTCTCTGATTTAAATTTTTTTTAAATAGAATTTGAAAAACTGCTTTACTTAATTTCAAAATCAGTTTTCATTTTCGACTTAGTTTTATTTTTTTCCAAAACTACCCCCTTTCAAAACTAAGGTTTTTTCGAAAATGGACTTAGCCTAGGCCCTAACCCTAGAACTGCATGCACCTATAGACTTAGAAGCCAGCATCTCACAAGCACCTTAGGGTACTTTTGAATGATAACCTAGAAAGGGTTGAGATGCTTAGGTCTTTGTCTTAATTCAAGATGCTTTAAGTCAGTGCATCTGCAGTAATTGGGGCACTAAATACAATTTACACAGCAATCAAGTTAAGTGTCAAGCTTAGAAAATCTAACTTGAACAGAAGCACTTAACTTGACTAACCCTAGCAAAAACTACTGTTTCTAACAGTTAGTAAGTAGCTAATTGGGTTAGACAGGTCCCTACAGAGAAAATTGACTGAGTTAATTTATGTCTAAATTAGAAATTGATTCAGTACAGCAAAATCTTACTTATTTCTTTTATGCAATCTTATTTTTTTTGATATACTTATCTGTTTTGATATATGGCAAAGGGGGAGAGATAGAAAAAGAGAGAAATTTTTTTTCATTATTCAAAAAGTTTTCAAAAATTTAATTCTACTCATTCAAAAAGTTTGAAAAACAATTTTTTTACTTAAGCTGTTCTTAAAGCTTTCAAAATTGTTACTTAAAGCTTTCAGCTTTCAAAACTGTTACTTAAAGCTTTCAAAATTTTTACTTAAAGCTTTCAAAAATTTTATTTTTACTCAAGCTTTCAAAAGTTTGCTAAATACTCTAACCTTTCAAATTTTGTTTAAGCTTGTCAAAATTTTTATAAGTACTTTAAAGCTTAAGTTTGTCAAACTGTA